>RJWM01004937.1:0-96329 GCA_004363535.1 Dasyprocta punctata | reverse complement strand
AAAAAAAAAAAAAAAAAAAAAAAAAAAAAAAAAAAAAAAAAAAAAAAAAAAAAAAAAAAAAAAAAAAAAAAAAAAAAAAAAAAAAAGTAACTAATACTGTCATACCAAACAATGTGGTTGAATCTCAAAAGCCATATGCAAAACGGAATCTCGCACAAAAAGCATACAATATTGTATTATTCCATTGATATAAAGTTTCTATGAAGGGCCAAATTAAATCTGTTAGGAAAAGAAACAGAAAAGTTGTCTTTTAGGTGAGACTACAGGATTAATTTAGAAGGAAAACAAGGAACTTTTTGTGGTGATGGTGAAGTTCACTTCATTGCCAATAGTTTAGATTACACAAGTATGTGGAGTGTCACTTGGGATTTTTACAATTCATTTATAAATTTTACTTCAAAAAAGAAAAGCTATAAATAAGTAGTGAACTATAGTTGATATATACATGTGAAGTATCTACTGAGATGGGTATAGAAGATTGAAATTCACTGAAATGCATGATGAAGGTCCCCCAAGAGGAATGTAATTGCTATGTGCTAGAAACATATGCCATTAAACAAATTTTGAAGGAAGAGCATTGTGAAATAAGATGGGCTGTTGGATTAATAGATGGATAGATACATGATATATCAAGTGCAGTAAAATAGTAATTATAGAATGTAGATAATGAGTGTATGTGGTTGCACTAAAATTCCTTCAAATTTGTTGGTTGCTTTTTCACAGTAATAAATTGGAAACATATCCAGGAAGAGAAGGTTTGGCTGATTTTTCTGAGCCTCTTTTTATAAGTGATGAAACTTCATTTTTCATTGGCAGGGACGCCAGCAGATGTCCAACCTCAGTGAAGCCCTGGAGCTGTTCACACTGGCTGGCAAGAGCCAATTTTTAAATTTTCGGGAATTCTGTTAGCCAGTTAATGTCACTTTGGCCCCTTCAACTGGCCACAGTGTGATTATTAACACTAAGGATATTGCTGAACGCTATAAATCAAGAAATTTTGGAATTTTTGTCTTCTTTTGTTCTGATTTTTAAAAGTCAGTGGTTAAGCATTTACAAACACACCATTTCCCATCCTCATTAAAACTCTGGTAAGGCCAGGTGTGGTGGCGCACGCCTTTAATCCCAGCACTCGGGAGGGTGAGGTTGGAGGAGCGTTGTGAGTTCGAGGCCCACTTGGGCTACAACACGAGCGCAAGGCCGACCTGCGCTACATAGTGTGACCCTGCCTCAAAAAACCAGGGTCAGAAGTTTGGCTCAGTGCCTTAAGCGCCTGTCTGGCAGGTGTGAGGCTGCAAGTTCAATCCCCAGTGCCGCAAAAAAACAAAACAAAACAACACTCTGGTAAGGAAAATGGAACATGATAATAGAAGTCAAGCCAACTATATCTGAGTGACAAGTTGCAATACAATCACCTGAACCAAATTAGGCCTTATCCAGCATGAAAGAAACAAAATTACTAAGGACAGATAAACAACATTGTATATCACATACTGCTTTTTTTGATAGCAAATTATGGCATCAATCAAGCCATTTAATCTTTACAAGCAAATGATCACATCAGATAGTCATTTATATCATGAAATTAGTTACATAAACTTTAATAATTTATTAAATTTTAATTTCACATTTATAATTTTCTTATATTTGTTCAAACTTCAGTCAGAATAGCCATTAACTTTTTCAATGAACTGATTTTTTGTAACTTGCTCATAAAATTAAGTAATAATATATTTTAACTACATACTCATTGCATTTTTAATAAAAGACAGGCCTTTGATTAAACCAGAGAATAACTGTTTATTTAGCTACAGACAATAATTTTTTGAGATAGGTGTGAGGTGAGAGGAAATTGTTTTCTTCATAAACAACAAAGTGCTTTATGGCAAAATGAGAAAGGTGAAGCATGGAGTCAGAGCCTTCCCATTATGTATCATCTAAGGACTGAGAAGTATAGACTAGAAATGCTTAGTCGTAGCTGGGAATTGCTGGGAATCTTTTGTAAAAAAAGAGGAAACGGCTTTCCTTCAACCATTTATGGACAAATTCAATACGGAAAAAATCTTCCCTAACACATTTAGAAAAAAATGGAGAAAACTGTGTGTTAAATATATTTAAATGCATCAGAAAACTCAAGAAATTGAAAATCTAGATTAAAATAGAGAAGAAAACCCCAAAAGGATTAACCTAAAATGAAGCCCCAGTTTTCTGCTGTCCTGAGCACTGTCCCCTGAAAAGTTCTTCTGGGTTCTCCTCTTTTATATCCTATCTGAAATTGGTATAGCAGAAATTCCTTCTCAAAAGATAAGGACGGGAAGAACTTTCTCTAATATCTTTTCAAAACAGCAGATAAAAGGCAGTATATACAACTACTCTGAGTCTGTAGGAAAGCAATTTGCTCTCCAAAAGCAAATTCTAAAGATGGATCTCCCAACCATTTTGTCACTGCATAAGAAGATACACATGTTCAACTCTATGGCCTATGATGTCTGTTTTCTTACCACATGCCATCTAAATCAATGGCATACATTTACATTTTGTCACAACACCCAACTTCTATATTAGTAGCAATTTCTGTGTTTAAGTAGGTAAGCCTGAGCTAATAAACTTGTTTCAAAATTTGTAATAGCACCAACAAAATAAGCTTATATGTTATCAGTCCAAATAAAGATTACTAGCAGGTCAGTGGCCTACAACCCCACGGCTACTAGGAATCCATGCTGTTTCATCCCAATGCTTCACAATCCCTGTCATATCTGGCCCACTAAGCACAAAGTTAATTGATGACACAGTTGCTTATTAAAGTTGCTGGCCAGAAATCAAATAGCATACTTTACTTAGAATTTTTTGTTCTTTATTTCTTGGTTTTATTGATAGTTTTACCACATGTGTTTTAATTTTTTTAATTAATGGATTCTTCAATAACCTACATTTTATGCAAATTATGTTCCTGAGTTTTACTCATTTTTTGCATGTGGCAGTAACTCATTCTCTTCACTGCCCTGTATTTAATGCAAAGAAGAGAAAAAACACTTCAGATATTTCTAGGACACTGTATAAGTATACTATAATTTATTTATTTTCCAGTAAATAGATGTTCAAGTTGTTTGCAGGTTTTTATGACTATGCTATTACAAAGCCTTATATATATCATTAGGAACCTATGTTCCAAAAGACTTTTTAGGGCTGCCTGGCAAGCCCAAGGTCCTGAATTCAATTGCCAGTATTGAAAAAGAGAAAGAAAGAAAGAAAGAAAGAAAGAAAGAAAGAAAGAAAGAAAGAAAGGAGAAAAAAGAAACTCAAAAGCTCTTTTATTTAGTTAGTTAATGGAAGAAATTCTGGATGAGAGGGAATGTGTACAGAAAATATTACGATGCAAAAATGTTTTGAAAGCAACAAAAATAGATGACTTTCCAATCAGGATGTTATAATGTTGCAGATGATCTACATACTTAATTACCTTTGCTATTAGAAGAACTTTAATTTTTCCAGTTTCTTGGGTCTGAAAATGAATCTCTCTTGGTCAATGGTATTTTGAGAACTATAAAGGTTAAATATCTTTTCACATATATATGGACATTCTTTTATTTCCTCCTCTATGTAATTCCTGCTTAATGTTTTGTCCATTTTTCTATTAGTTATGTCTTTTTTTTTTAAATTCCTTTACATATAGTTTGTATTCCTTTTTCTTTAGGCTTACTTTGGCTCACCATGGTCTGCTGACTTCAAAGCAGAAACAGCACGGTAGAAGGGCAAGGTGGAAAAGAGCTCCCTAACCCATGACACTCAGGAAACAAAGAGAGAAGAGAGAAACCAGGGACAAGAAAACACCTTGCCAGGTCACACCTCCAGTAACCCACCTCCAGCCAGGCCTCATGTCCAATCAGAACATTTAGCCATGAACTGACCAATGGATTAATTCTCAGATGAATGTAACACCCCCATGATCCAGTTACTCTCCAAAAAACTCACTTCTGAATACATGAGATTTGGAGGGGTACTTTAGATCTAAACATAACCATGTGTATTTAAAATTTTAGCTCTTAGTTGGGCGTGGTGGAATATGACTGTAATCCCAGAACTCAGCGGGCTGAGGTAGAAGGTTCATGAGTTTGAGGCCAGTCTGGGATACACAGTGAGTTCAAGGCCAGCCTGAACTGCATAGGAAAACTAAAACAAACAGTAACAACTGAAAAAACTCTTATATATGTTATAAATACTTTTTATCAATCATAATACTTTTGTTCTTTGAGCATAAGATCTTAATTTTAATGTGGTAGAATTTATCAAATTTTGCTTTTATATTTAAGCTCTTTTTCAAAAATCTTAAAGAAAAAAATGGAAACATGTATGTTAACTATTTTAATGTGTTATCTTTCCTATGTAAGTCTTTGATTCATATATAATTCTTGTATGGGATGTGAGGTAGAGATTCAATTTTATTTTTTCTACACTTGATATGCTTGACCTAGCACTATTATTCTGAAAGATCTTGCTTTGTTTTGCAAGCCCACATTGCTATTGTTTTGGGGTCTTTGTTACTATTATTTATTTGTCTCTTTTGTTTCTTATTTTTGTCTTATTTTGTTTTGTTTTGTTTTTTCCTCTAATACAGAAAGGATAGATGTACATGTATAGGCCTTGAACTTCTCCTAAAGAGTTTACAAGAATTGATTTTAATTCATGTGATGGTATAAACAGCTACTTTGAAGAAAACGAGACATTGTGGCGGCCATTGCTGATATCCTATCATCATGCTTTGAAGTTCAATAATGCTTTTATTCATTGTTTCAATTGGTTTTAGTTTGTTTTGCATTATTTGATTTCAGTCTGTGTGAAGGTATGGACAGCTATTTTGAAGAGAACAAGAGACATTATGGTAGCCATTGTTGACTTTCCTGTCATGCAGTAATGCTTTCAATCCTGTCAAGGCCTGTAATGCTTTCATTCTTTTGTTTTGATCAGTTTTATACTATTTTGTTTTGTTTGAATTCATTGTGTGTGAAGATATGGACAACTATTTCGAAGAAAATAAGAGACATTATGGTAACCACTGTTGATTACATGTAGTCTTGTTTTGAAATTCTGTGTTGTTTGCATTGTTTTGCTCTGATCTTCTTTGCTCTGTTTTGTTTTGTTTTATTCTCTTTAAACTAAAAAAAAAAATTTTAAAGTACTCTCGGTACTGAGGTTTTGCATTAGATCTCCACATGACCCCTAGCCTATTCTTCATGGCTTTATGTTTTCTACACATTCTAGAGATGCTAAACCAAGAGAGGCTTTATCTTGAGGTCCCCATGTTACAGGCAGCTGAGCTAGTTAGAAATATAACAGGCAATCAGACAGGGCTAGGTCCTCAGGGAAGCCAGCACAGAAGACCAAATGTCTTGTGACCTTGCAGGAGACACAAACCTCTTGCTGTGGGCCAGATCTCAAGACAGAAGGCAAAACAAATGCAACCACACCCTAAGTATAAACATTAGGGATTCATATTCTAAATAAGTATGGATCACCTTGAGAAGCCAGGAGTCACCATCCTAATCTTCTACAGGAAGAGTCACTGCTCCGTAAGAATGCCCACTTGCTATGTGACTCGCTTCCCCATTTGTCCCTGATTTGGTCACTTTTATCTGAACAATTAATCTGATTGGTTGACCATAGTTCTGTCCCACCTCATGCCCATCTGCCTTGGGAGTTCCCATTTTTCCTCATTTTGGACCTGCCTCGCCTCATGGTTTTACTCTATAAAAATCCTTAGAAAAGACAGAGTCTTTGGCAACCCACTTGGGACCCCTACTGTCGCTCTCTCAGACAGAAGCTATCTTTCTCTCAATAAATACTTCTGCCCTTAACTTCCATTGTTCCTAAATTCATTCTTTGATTTTGGAGAGCATGAACTCATTCTGGGCATATAGTAGGTCAGGAGTTTTGTTCCCTTATATCACCCACTTGAATTGGCACATAACAATAAGTTCAGCTTATCCATAATAGGCCTGTGGCCTGGAATTTTCTTCTTTTTCTGGGTAGTGTTTGTTCTCCTGGGCATTTTCTTCCAGAAAAGGCCAATTTCATCAAGGTTGAAAAATTGATGAGAGCAAAAGCCATTTCTCTCTGTCATTGCTTTGAAGTGGTATATGTAATTTTCAAGTGCTCTTTTATTGGTAATGGCTGCTTCATCATGCCTACTTATACTAAGAACTCCAGTTTTTGCTTTAAAAATTGTGCAAGTGGCCTTTTATTTCTCATGAGCAACTGGTATCCTGGATTACTGCTGTACCACAGTTTTGTCTCTTGCTCTTTCTTTCCTTTCTTTCTTTTCTTTCTTTCTTTCTTTCTTTCTTTCTTTCTTTCTTTCTTTCTTTCTTTCTTTCTTTCTTTCTTTCTTTTCTTCCCACTGTGCGCTGTAACACCTGGCAAGAGGTTGGAGCTCACTGCAGAGGTCTGTGATAACTGGCATTAAATGTGGCCTGAATCCATGGCATTCTCGCCTGCCTGGTGGATTCACTAGGAGTATTTCGATGGCATTTGGATCTTGTGTGATGATTCTGAAGATGTCCAGGGTAGAGATGAAGACTGTTTTCCTTGGCTTTGCATGGATTCACTGCCAAGTTCTACAAGAACTTCAGAGAAGATCTAATGCTCTTCAGACTGTTCAATGAATTAAAAAAGGAAGCAGTACTCCTGAAGTCATTCCTGGAAGCATTACCCCAATTCCCAAGCCAGAAGGAGACCCAACTGAAAAGAAAGAACCACAGGTCAATCTCTTTAATGAACATAGATACAGAATTCCTCAATACAATACTAGTAAACGGAATTCAGCAAATCATCAAAAAGGTCATATAATATGGCCAAGTATTACTCATTACAGGGATGCAGAGATTGTTCAACATATTCAAATCAACAAATGTGTTACACCACATAAACACAATCAAGGACAAAAATCATATTATCGTCTAAATAGATACAGAAAAGCATTCCCAAAAAATCCAATGTATGTTCCTGATAAGAACCCTGAAGAAAATAGATACGGAATGTTTTTATCACAATCTGATAAAAATCATGTATGACAAATCAATGGCCAACATCATATTAAATATAAAGTAGTCGAAAACATTCCCTCTAAAATCAGGAAAAAGTCAAGAATGTCCACTATTACACTCTTGTTCAATATAGTTCTTGAAACATTAGAGCAATTAGACAAGAGAAAGAAATAAAAAGGATATGAACAGAAAAAAAGAAGACTATAAGATTGACGTGCATATTGGCAGAGAAGCCAAAAGTAGGGTGGTTGTGAATACCAGGCTAAGAGGCAAGATTGAGGCTGATAATGTAAGTAAGAATTTACTTACAAATACGCAAAGAGGAGATAGCACTGTTATAGGTTAATATAGATAGAAAAAATTTAAATGTTTGAATGTAATCTTGATCCAGATTAAAAATGCAGAACTATATCAAATATATTTACCTCTCAAAGCCCCACAATTGCACTATTTCAGAAACAACCCATCCTTTTTTTCCTTAAATAAGTTTTTATTTCACCAAGAAATGAGTGTTTTGAAGCTCTGTGTACATGGAACAGTGTAGTACAGTAGTTAGTTTTATCTTAATTTAGTTAGTTTAGGTAAATGTGATGATATATATATATATGTAAATACTGAGGCAGATTATATCCCAATGTGACTAACAAAGTCTAGCAACTATTCATAATTTTGTCAGCTATTTTAATATCATCTTTTGTGAAGTACTTAGTTACAGAAAGTCTTTCACTCATTTGCAAATATCTTATTTTTTATTAAATTATAAATATTTCTATATAAGCTGAGCTTGTACTTTGCCAATTATATCACAGTAAATATCTTCTCTGATTTGTGACTTACCGTTTACCACTGTTAATAGTCTTTGAATTTAATTAAACTCTTTAAAAATTAACTTTACTGCCGGGCGTGGTGGCGCACACCTTTAATCCCAGCACTCAGGAGGCTGAGGTAGGCGGAGCGTTGTGGGTTCGAGGCCCGCTTGGGCTACAACGCGAGCGCAAGGCCGGCCTGAGCTACATAGTGCGACCCTGCCTCAAAAAACCCAGGGCCAGGAGTTTGGCTCAGTGCCTTAAGCGCCTCCCCTGGCAGGCACAAGGTTGTGAGTTCAATCCCCGGTGCCGCAAAAAAAAAAAAAAATTAACTTTACTACCTAATGATCACAAAAATATTTTTAATGTCATCTTCTGGAATCCTTATTTTATCTGTCATATATCAATCTGTTATCCAGTAGGAATTAATACTTTTTAGCTTATGGAAGGTGGTTCCCATTGTCCTTTGATGGCTTTTTGATTTGATTTTACTTATTCAAATAGACTGTCCTTCTTCCTCTGCTCTGTGGAATAACATTCTTAGAAATCCAGAATCCACATATTGTTGAAGCCTCCATTCTTTTTTTTCTAATTTAAAATAGAAAACAATAAGAAATAATAATAAAACAGAGTTTCAAAACAGGCTAGTAGGAAAGTAACAATATATCAACACATTGCATATTGTCATATTCACAGTAATTGTTCAGAGTACAAGACACAGTTATGAAACATTGTCTATAAAGTTACTAGCATAAAACTTTCCCCTCAGTGAACCAAGAGAAACCAGCTGTGTAACTATCTTCACTGTCTTGTGTATATAAATATAATATATACATACATACACAAGATGGTATATATATATATATATATATATATATATATATATATAAAATTTTTCATTTTCTCTTCCTTCCTTTCCCCTTTCTTCCATCACTATTTTTCTTTTTGAAGCCTCCATTCTGAACATGGTTTTCTATACTTTTGTAGCATTACCATGGTCCATTAGGAATAAAAGTGCTGCACAGGATCAAAATAAAATATTTTTCATAATAAAAATTGTTACATGTCACAATAAATCTAGAAATAAATAAAAAATTTTAATAAAATAAAATTTTGCTGGCACAAAATGTTTCACCATTATCACTTGTTGATGAATTATCCTCTGTGAGATGTGCACTCACAGTCCTTGCTTTTTCACAAATTATATACTCAGATAGGCTATAACCTGCCATCTGCCTTTCATTTATCCACACTAACAATAGCCTTTCTACCTCCTCTAACACTATTGATCATGGCTTACTAATTTGAGTAACACCTTTAGCAACACTAGCTCCCTTATACAAATCTTTTCTCAATAAGATTATTGAGATGGTGGATTTTGTCAAGCTGTACATATTAGTGACATGGGTCACAAAAGCACCACTCTCAAACTTCTTCATGGTTTCCTTCTTCTTTTCATTTGTGATTGCTTTTTTTACTGTTCCTTCTTTCCTTAGATTCTTTCTAGCTTTTCGGGGGCCATTTTGATTGCAATAATCATAGCAATAATATAAAGTACAGACCAAAATCCACAAACATGCACATCTGGGCTCAGATCGACACTTATATACATTTACATACGCTTTTTTGACATCAAGAGTCTTTGTTTATAACCTCACAAACAGTTGAAATTTGGGTCATAACTCAAGACTTTGGTCACAAGTTAAACCTAAAATTGCAGTTGTAACCCAAGTTGTTTATATGTGAGGCCAGTCACAGCTTGAAGGTCCGTTGTACTTACACAGTATCCAGCAGTTTCCCTCATCTGACTAGCAAATCACAATATTTTAACATACTTAAACATGCCACCAACTGCCATATTCTCTTGCCCAGCATCAGAAATCTATTGCTTATATAAACTAACATTTTATCTTCTCAAAAATGTGATCACCAAAATTCTATCACTCCCTGTATTTATCTCCTTTACTTCAGTGACTTTCACTTTCTGGTACAATACAAATCATGACAACAGCATACCTGATGTAAAAAGAGTATGTAAAACAATAAATAAAAGAATTGGCTAAAATATAGAAATATGTACGTAATAAAATGAGGAAAAAGAAGTATAGCTGTGGTCATAGTGATACCTTTAAATCCCTTTATGGATTCCACCCTCTTTATTTTCAGCAAGCACCTTAGTCAGTCTCATTTATTAGTGTGAAACACTCTATTCCTCAAGAGGAATATTGATTCTACCACTTATATTTGCAATAATTTCTCATTAGATTATGACAATGAGCATAAAAATATTGGAAAACCTTCAGAAAATCTTCTAGATTTCATGTTAGTCTCTCATTACCCTTGTTTATAGCTACCTATTTCTCCATGATAGGAAAAAGTCAGTCACCTGGGTCAGTACAATAACCCATCTCCGACTATTTACTCAATAACTATATAAACTCTAAACTACTAAGTGAATTTGTACTTCCATTTCCATGGAACCATGATTGTGCCCCTTGATGGCAACTTTGGTGCTCTGGAAACTAAATACTCTGAACTGTAAAATCTATCACATGGATCAGAAGTAAACAGTTGCAACTGAAATTTCAGGAGTAGCAATGAAGAATCACTCAAAACTCTTTATTTCCTACATGGAATGAATCATGGAGAATTAGCACTGAGTACGAGTTGTTGGATTAGGGAACATAGGGTATCTTGTAGGACAGCTTCATTACTTTTGAACAGTGTGGTCTCTCATCTGGCATATAATTCAGTCAACAAGCACACTACTGTTGGTTCTGTTTCTTCCAGATAATAGGTATAGGAGACCACTGCAACTAATAGATGTGAACTCACTAGTTCCATTTTATTGGTATAAAACAACTGCTCTAGACAAAAAAAAAATCATGTGGTGTGATGGTAAATGAGGAATTTAAAATCCATGAACAGAATGTTGGCAAATGTAGTGTGTATAGGAAAGACAAATCTATATACAGACTATATGTCTATTCCACCAAAAACAACATGTGACACTCTATTAAGTAAAGAATCTAAGCAATTCACATATTGCCTGCTGGTTGCCTGATCCCACAGTACTACATATTAGTGGTTCTACACTGAATTCTAGTATTGGTGGGAAGGCTATTCAGCTGTGAAATCTAGATCAGGCTCAGCAAATGAAAATTCCCTGAGCCCATAAGTGTCTTTTACACTGCCTTCGGGGCACTTTGTTTATCAGTTCATTAGGCCAATACTGTGATGGATAGGGAGAGAGAACAATTGACATCAATAGAACAAGTTATGGCCTGTGCAACAGTCAGAAAATTACAGGGGCACACACCTGTAGTACCAGCTATTCAGGAGGCTGAGGCAGGAGGATTGCAAATTCAAGGATATCCTGGGCAACTTAGCAAGACCCTGTAAAAAAACTTAACAAAATTTAAAAAGGGTGGGTATGCATTTCAGTGGCAAAGTGAACCTAACGAGCAGAAGATCCTGGGTTCAACCCCTGGCAATGAAAAGCAAAACAAACAAGATCATTTCATTAGAAAAACTTTTCCAAATATCTGCCTATTTGACTCTGAGACTTTATTGGATTCTTCTTTCGGAAACTGTCAGTCATATTTCACAATATGTTTTGTATTTATGATTAGTTATTAGGTATTTATAATTACAAATACATGACTAAGACTCATCAGAGCATGGATAGTGTCCTTTGTTTCATTTCTGTTGTCACAGCATTTAGTGCAAGGTCCTCCTCACAGTAGGTGCATAGTAAAGTTTGGATGATAAATTGATACAGCAGTCATAGTACTTTGCACATTTATTTTTTGAACTCCCATCTCAGAGTTCTATGGGCTTTAGGATGAAGTTTGAAACAGTGTGCTGCATACTTTAAATTTGGTTTCTTATATTTTAAACTCATTCAATAAAACATTTGTATTTCAATGAATAGCAATATGTGTATGCTAATTGAATAACACATGTGTACCATGAATTATCCAATGGAATAATGTAGCATTTTTTTCAGATTGAAAGTAGTTCTGATTTCTGGCTTTTTTTTTTTTTTGGTACTAGAGGATGAGCCCAGAGCCACCACACTGAGTTACATCCTTAGCCCTTTTGTTACTTTTTTATTTTGTAAAGTTATCTTGTTAGATCACTAACTTTACCACTTTGGACTCAAACTTAGGATCCTCTTTCCTTGGCCTCCCAGAGTACCAGGATTACATGCAAGCTACACAGCACCCAATTTTGGTCCACTTTTTTTTAATCATACTACTTTTCTGGGGTTTGCATGCCACATTAAATAGATTGATTAAAGTAGTCCCCAACAAACTAAAGAAATCATGTGCGGTATCAAACCCTCTACACAACG
Organism: Dasyprocta punctata; assembly: GCA_004363535.1. Lineage (NCBI taxonomy): Eukaryota > Metazoa > Chordata > Mammalia > Rodentia > Dasyproctidae > Dasyprocta > Dasyprocta punctata. The sequence goes on along the minus strand of RJWM01004937.1, from coordinate 84,129 downwards.
CCTTACCCTGTATACCTTGTTACATTGCTTTGTAGCACGGGAGTTAATCTGTTCTTCCATGTTTTATGCCCTGTGCCTCCTTTGAAATAATCATCTTGAAATTTGGGGCCACTATTAAGTAAAATAAGGGCAACTTTAATGCAAACACTGCAATATGGATAACTTATCTGCTAAGTGATTAATGGGTACATAGTGTATACAGCATAGGTACTCTGGACAAAAGAATGATTCATGTCCCAAGAAGGATAAAGTGGTTGACCATAAGCAAATGACAGTATGGAAAGTGAAACCACAGATGCAGGGTTTGGGAAAAACATTGTACGAATAAATATGTTAAATTATCTTAAAAGTAAAAAGAAAAAAAATCCAGCCTACCAAATCACATACAAATCTATAGTCTACCATTAGAAGTAGAAACCCAAAAACATTCCTAATTATATTAATGAAGAAGCACTTTTGTTTTTGCTATCCAAATGTTCCCTTTCATATTTAATTAAATCTGGGGTTTTTTAAGTGTAATTTTATCTCCAATTATGGGAGTATCCATCAATGATTAATGGCTACTATGAAGTTGAGCTTTTCCTAGTCTGGGTCTACTTACTGCTCTAAGTTCTACACCTTTTGTTTCCCATGCCATTCATTCTCGTTGCTCATACTTTTCTTAGGATACGTTAAAGTGATCTGGGATTAAAGTCAAAAGAGTAGAACCATGGTGTGTTGTTTTTGTGTTCTGCCTTTTGCTATCTGGGTAACTTTGAGTAGGCCTCTTTCTCTCTGAAGTCCTCAAAACTGTTACCTTCAAAAAGTGCTGTTAACCTTGGTCTTGCTGGTGCAAAACTTCTGTAGCCTATCCAATGAGATTTTATGTACAGAAGTTTGAAAAATATAAAACTGTGCACAGCGCCATATCTTTCCCAAAGCTGTTTGGTGTCATCCTCTCCCATCAAGAGTCATGCTGATGATCCGCTGAAAGTTCAACTACAGTCAAGCACCTGCCATGTGGAAATACTTCTCCACACACTGAGTAATCATCAAATAAGATAAGCAAAGTTAAAATATGCTGAGTTCAGTGTTCTTCAAAAATGAAGATTAAAACACATGAAAATTAGAAGTAGTTTACCTTTTTCACAGGTAAAGACTTCATAACTACCACGTGGAGTGATTTGATACAGACCCTTCCTGAGGAAAACAATCCACACAATGGTTTTCGCATTCCTATTGTTTTCAGCATACAATTTGGAAGAAATTTTCTAAACCACCAGTGCCTACAATAACAGAGTAGTGAGTATCAAGATAACTTCCCATTGCAAAAAAACTATAAAACTAGGCAAAATAAATAAAGCAAATGTCTGAACAACATTAAACAACAAATGCCAGGTTTGTTATTATAAAAATCTAGATTTTTCAGTATTTTTGAATCTATAATGTCTAGTATTCTTTTTTTTTTTTTTGGCACCAGGGGTTGAACATACAACCTTGCACCTGCCAGACAGGTACTTAAGCCGCTGAGCCAAACTCCCGGCCCTGGTTTTTTGAGGCAGGGTCGCGCTATGTAGCTCAGGCTGGCCTTATGCTCACGTTGTAGCCCAAGCCGGCCTCGAACTAACAACGCTCCACCTACCTCAGCCTCCCGAGTGCTGGGATTAAAGGCGTGCGCCACCACGCCCGGCTAATGTCTAGTATTCTAAAAATATTAATAAACATGAAAAGAATAAAGAAAATGAAGCAACAATTTTGAAAACAAATAATAGAAACAGACCCCAAGATGATAAAGATTTTGAAATTAACAGGCAATAACTCCTAAAGAGCTATGATAAAAATCTTTAATAGCTTGTAGTAATGTGCATGCCTGTAACCCAAAGTAAATGTGATACAAACTACAAAAGCTCACAAATTGGAGGTCAGTCTCAGCATCTTAGGGAGATCTTGTCTCAAAATTTAAAACTTAGGTTGGGGGAGACTGAGGATTCAGATCAGTGGTATAGCACTCTTCAGTTAGAGTCCCAGTACTGTGAACACACATGCACACACACACACACAAAGTTTAGTAACTCAAAGAAAAATAACAATAAAATAAAAATAATAACCAGCTGGAGACTCTATAAGGAAATTATTTAAAAATGGCAGTTCAAGAGCTAAAGATCTATCTGAATAAAAATTTCACCTGACGAATTTAGTAGCATATTAGAGACCACAGAAGAAAACTTCTGTCAACTGTAAAATAAATCAATAGAACCCTAAATTGATACTCTAACCACAGATTAGTGGGCCATAAATTAGTATGCAGATGAAGAAGTCAAAGTGAGCTTCTCAGAATCTGTCTCTGGAACCAGAATTTCTAAATCAGGATGTTTCAGTATTGACTATAATGACATTTTCAGTCAGATAATCTTAGTTGTAGGGAACTGTCCTATGCATTTTAGGAATCTCAGGAACATGCCTAGTTTCTTTTTGGTATAAAACAGTTGCATCCTTTAACAGTATAATAACCAAAGTTTTCTAGTTTTTGCAAAATGTCCTGGTCTGGGGAGAAGGAACTCAACCTTTAATTAAAAATCACTCTTCTAAGTGAATAAAGGGGAAAAGTATCACCTGAAGATACTTTTATTATATAAATATTTACCTCTCTGGAGCCTGGTGTGGTGGTGCACGCCTTTAATCCCTGCACTTGGAAGGCTGAGGTAGGTGGGGTGTTGTGAGTTTGAAGCGAGCATGGGCCACAACTCGAGCTTAAGATTGGCCTGAGCTACATAGTGAGACCCTGCCTGGAAACATCATGGCTGGGAGTTTGGCTCAGTGGTTTAAGTGCCTGTCTGTCAGGTGCAAGGTTGTGAGTTCAGACCCTGATGCTGCAAAAAAAAAAGGTATTTACCACTCTGTGAACACTTCAGTCACTGCTTGATTTTTGTCTTCTTTGCTAGAATGTAAGTTATGGAAACACTAAAAACAACACGGATTTTGGTTTTTATATTTATTTATTTGTTTATTTATTTTTGCAGCACCTCGTATTGGACTCACAACCTTGCACCTGCCAGACAGGCACTTAAGCCACTGAGTCAAACTCCCAGCCTTGGTTTTTTGCAGCAGGGTCACACTAAGTAGCTCAGGTTGGCCTTGCACTAGCGTTGTAGCCCAAGTCAGCCTCGAACTCACAATGCTTCTCCTACCTCAGCCTCCTGAGTGCTGGGATTAAAGGTGTGTGCCACCAGGTCTGGCTTGGATTTTGGTTTTTAGTTTGTGCAGTGCTGGGGATCACACTCAGGACCTCGAGCATACTAGGCAACTGCTCAACCACTGAATTACAGGCCAAACCTTGAGTGTTGCTATTTATTGCACACTGTTACATTTAGGACCTTAAATGTCCCTTGAAGGCCACATGGTGAAGACTTAGTCCTCAAGGTGTCAGTACATGGAGGTGGCAGAACCTTTAGAAGGTAGGAGAAGTTAGGTCACAGCAGGGTGTGTCCAGAAGCAATGGAGACAGCCATCAATGGATTAGAACCTCCAAAACATGAACCAAAATAAACTTTTCCTTATTATAGATCATTTATCTTAGGGATTTTGTCACAACAACAGAAAACTGATGAACCAACATTTCAGCAAGTAGGCTGACACTTCACAGTTTGAATTAATGAATCAACGAGTACTGAGTTTTAGTTCTGATTTTTCAAAAGTCCTGCTGTGCATCCCCGGCTTAGACTCTGAGTAACAACATAGTACAGAGATAATTTCCCTCATGTGTGAACTGCCCTTCAATGAACACCCACACACATTTCTTCCTCACTACCTACACTAGCCTAACCAATATAAATTTTGTGTCATTTGCTTTTAACTTTCTCTTCTTCTCGGGAGAATAACAGATTCATTGGTTCTTTCCCTTAAGGTCATCAGCTGGTGACTGTTGAAGGGCATTAAATGTCCTATCTCCTTACTCGCTTCAAATCCTTCTATAAAAATAACTGTATCTTAATTTTTAAACATCGTTATAGATGCTTAAAGCTGTAGATTGTAAAGGTATTAATCCTAGAATCAGATTTAAAGGTAAATTTTTAAAATGTAATTAATGCTTCAAGGTAGTAGGTTTTTTGGCCTGCAAGGAAAAAGATGGTAATCCAAGCATTTAGGATACTGAGGCAAGAGGATTGCCACATGTTTGAGGCCAGCCTGGGCTACATAGTGAGTTCAAGGCCAGCCTCAATGAGACTCTGTCTCAAATAAACCAAAACAACAACAACAAAAAAAGGAAAAATATTTTGTGCAAGGTAACTTATAAGAGATTTTTCAAAATACTTTCTGTTATATGAATTTCTAAAATTAAATGTATTTCACAGGTAGAGGAAGTAAAAAGAAACAAGATGTGTTATGTCCATCTACCAACTTCTCACAGTAAATATAATCATATGTATTGCAAACATATACTAGTAAAAATTTAAAAAATTTTTCAAATACCCCATAAAAAAAGAAAAAAGAAAAAAAAATAAACATCCTGTTTAGATTACACACAAAAAGGGATTGCATATGTATAACATAACCTTATTTAACATCATCCAACTTTAACGATTACCAATTCATGGTTAATCTCATTTGATCAGTACCTTTACCCACTTTTTCCTCCTACATGTTTTCAAGCAATTTCCAGACATCTTTCTTTCATTCTTAAATAATTAAATATATAGTTGTAAAAGATATTTTTAAGATTGTAGTACTTTTTTCATCTATGAAAAGGTAAATGTAATTTCTTAACTTTAGTAAGCATGCTGTCAGTGTTTAAATTTATGACTTTTATGTTTACATCTTACTAGTAGAACCGGAGTTGAAATAAGACTCACACGTAGCAATTGGTTTTGTTTTTATTATACTTTTTACCTAATAGGTGTTAACTCTACCCCTCTTCTCCATCTCCTCTCTTCCACCAACTCCCTTATAATTGTTTAAAGAAGTTGAGATGCTAGGTCTGGATTTTGCTGAAATTTTTGAAAATGTAAATGCATCCTTATTTAAAACTTTGTGTAAACAAAGTACACTTTTGGAATGCTTCACCCATTGCTGGGGACTGAACATGTCTCCCAATAATTCATATGTTGAAGTGCTAACAATGTACATAATGGAACTAGAGCCTTTGGAAGGTAAGTAGGGTGAGGTGAGATCATGAGGATACAGCCCTGGTCTGATGGGATTAGTGCCCTTATAAGAACAGACACCAGAGAGTTTGCTCTTTCTTCCATCTACAACCCTTCCCCAAGCAGGCACAAAGAGGTCTCCTTGAATGAACAGCAAGAAGGTAGTTCTTTGCCAACCAGAAAGAAAAGAGCATGGTCATGCTACCATCCTTTTTAGGGACTTTCAGCCTCTCGAACTGGGAGAAAATAATTTTCAAGAGTTTAATCCACCCAATCTACTATGTTTTGTTATGTCAGCTCAAGCTGATGAAGATATACAATCTGGATTTGGTTCACGTTTAACAGATGAATTGCATTTTTATTGTGAGTCATCAAAAGATACCGCCTTATTTGTTACTGTTGTTAAAGGGCCATGCACTAGTCTGAACTTCCGAGATTTTACCACACAAAAACTCTATACCATCCCTATCAAGAAAAACAGAATGAAATCAAGTTGGAGATCTGCTCTTCATTTTGTGATAGGTTTCTAGCCCTGATTAGTAAGTGATACTTGATGCTTTCTCTATTACCACCCTTTTGTGTCCATGAAAGGCATTTGTTTGACAGCAAAATATTAATTCTAGGGACTTGTATCAGCAGAATTTCTTTCCATCTTTACTTAGTAACTTAATCTCACTAAGACCAATAGCAACATGATTTTATATGACACCAGTCCCATTTCAATCTTAAATAAAAAGGCACAGGATTATTTGTGATAATTTTGTTCCTGTTCTACTATATGATGAATTTTGACTTTTCCTCAAAGTTCATTATGAGTGACACATTACAATACATGCAAAACACAATACATGCAACACACAACAAAAGCAAAAATTACATAACAGAATGCCAAGGGCATTGAGATACCAGGCTTCCTCCTCTCTATTGCATAGTGACATAACCTAGGTTGACTTAAACTAATAATTGCTTTAATACCAAGAGTACAGAGATAACCAATATGTTGGTTAGTAAATTGTTATTTGTTTTTACTTCGCCCTGGAGATAGAAGGGATACATGAATTAATCTTTACAAGCAATGATGTCTATAACAAGCCATCTTCTACTTACAAATATAGTTATTTTTGTTTTTAATTAACAAAATAGAAACACTACTTCTTGTGTGAGAATAATGTAGTTTCAGCAAAACGTTGCAAAAAGGTTCAAAATTATTTGTTCTCTCAATAGCTAACAACTTCATATTTTCACCCACTGGCATTTAGTTAGTTTTAAATGTCAAGCTCTTTTAGATGCATGCTTTTTGGTAACAAAACAAATCATGATCACTTAAACTTTATGAAAAAGATTTCCCTGATACAAAGGCTAGTAAAATAATCAAATATTTTTGTTTGTTTCTGCCTCAAATTTTGAGGTTGAGATCATTTTATATTTTATAATTGCATGCTTTAGGTACTTTTAAAAAGATCATAGAGGGCTGGGGGTTTAGCTCAGTGGTACAAGGGAGTGCTTGGCAAGCGCAAGGTTGTGAGTTCAATTCCTGGTACCAAAAAATAATAATAATTAAAAAAAATAATAGATAACCATTACATTTACATCTTGGTCAATTTTTTAAATTGTCACCTGTTCTAACAAAATTATGATTTTTCACAATAATAACTGCTACTACTATAAGCAGAAAAATCTACTAAATAGGATGCACACATTTATCTGCATTATGTCTTGTAGATGAATTTCTTCCACATGTGGAAAGGAACGAAGTTACATAAGAAACTCATTAAATTTCAAACCTCACTAACAAGTACACGCTGTGAGGAGGTTACTAACCAATGCTTTCATTTACTACTAAAATTCAATAACTTAGCTCAAATCGTGTGCAATAACTTGCTCTTACACTAAAACTTCTGAAATCTGAATGAATTATTACTTTCAGGAAGAGATTATGAGACACCAGGATATGGCTTCTGGGTTAAAATAGGTAGAAATTAACTACTTGCATTGTTAATTCTGTTCTGTAACATTCTTATTTCCAAAAACTGAATAAAACGTAAGTTTCTGGTGGGTCACTGAGTTTCTAAAATTGGTCTCCATGACCACAGAAGTCATCTTCCTCTGTACAAAAGTGAATTCCGAAAAAAGCAGTCGAGATAAACCGGTTTCCTTAGAAGGTTACCTGGACACTAGCTTCTCATCCTCACCAAACACAAGAGAAAAGAAGCTGGGTTGGGTCAAAACCAAGCTGCTGTCCACCTTTACAGGTAAATTATTTTATAAGTAAGCATAAAAGTCTACGTAAACCCACAGACATGCACTCACACAGATACAGGCACATATAAAGTTTAGAGAGTTAAGGGGAAAATAGCCTCTCAGTATTTGTTGGAGCCAGTAAAGCTAAGGGTCCCTCCTTGTTACCGCCCACCCATAAACTTACTCTCTATGTGCTAAACTCATATGATTTTTAAGGAGATTCTCTTTGATGTTTAGGAAACTCTGAGAGTTTTGTCTTTAATCAAAGTTCATTAATAACTCATCTCCTGACAAGTAGTTTTCTTGAGTGCTTAGTTTTAGAGAATTTCTTTTCGGTCACTCTCCTCACCCGCACTCCAGGCTGCTCAAACTTGTGAGGCCAAGACAGTCATTTCCTCCTGCCTGCCTTCACAGGACCAGTGTGCCATCCCAACGCAGACCTTACAGAAAGTCCTTCCATAGAACAGATTTATGTTTTTAAAAAATCTTTCCCTCTCTAATTTTTTTCTCCCTATCTCTCGTTTCCTTTCTTCCAGTATTGCCAGAAACCAGTTGTGTTCTTCCATTTAAAAAAATTTATTTTCAATATGTCAAAGTAACAGTTAGGAGCTGGAAACACCGCACAGAAATACTCCCCAACTGGTGGGACTTTATGGTTTAGTAATTTACCTCAACAATATTCATTTTGGTTTCCCCCAGAACAATCTTGTCTTCTTGAGTGTCTGAAAGTATTACAGCTTGGGTTCTGAGAATAAGTTCAAATACTTACTGAAAATAAGATTAAGAAGCAAAAGCCATTTTCTACCTTTTAATTTAAATGTACGTACAAAAAAATTAAAAAAATAAATGTCTATACTGCAAGTTATAATGGCCCCTGATCTCATAGTCCTTATTCAAAGGAAGAAGGGGCGGGGGGACTGCTTTCAAGACCCAACTAAATCACCCTGAAAAGGTGGCTGTCCACAGACTACTAGTCGTTTCCTGAAACTCCTTCTGGAGTACCGGCGGCTGTGAGGGAATGCGCCTAGGACCCAGGACAAGATGATCAACTGTATATTCAGAGAGATGGTGCTTTTGCAGGTGGGGCAGATCGCGCGTACTGGGTCGCGCCCTGGGGGCTCGTCTGGACAGGACTTCTGCACTGGGGAGGACCTCGCCGTCCTCCAGGTCCTTTCGCGTTCACGCCGCGCCCACCAGACTCCGGCGTCCCAAACCCCTCTTCCCACTTCCCATCCTGAAGGGGACCAGACAGGTTCGAGGGACTGTGTGACTGGCTCCACCCTCGTCCGCGTTCACCCCGCGGGGTCCTTTGCTATCTTCGGGTCTCTTAGGCCACTTTTGGTGCCCAGAGCCGTCATGCCGCTAGTCCTGAAATGTGAGTTGGAGTTCGCACTCGCAGGGAAAGTGCCGCGGTCTCCCGGTGCGGCCGCCTCGCCTCCCGCGCCTCCACTGGGCCTTTCGCCCGGCTGCAACTCCTTCCCTTCGCGCAGCAGGACGCGCGGAAGTGAGTCGCGATTGCAAATTTAAACTCCCCTCAAGCCCTGGCCCGCTCCTCCGCACGGTCCCGTAGCCCTGAGGCTGCCGAGAGGGCTGCTCTCTCCGGCTGTGCGAAGAGAGTACCTGGGCTCTGTGGAGCCCTCGCCTGTGGCGTGGCTCCGCCGTGGATCCTCGCTGCCCACAGCCCGGGCTGCAGCGCTCGGGTCGAGGGAGGGGCCGAGAGCTCCCCAGAGGCGAGCGGCGCGGACCCGGCGGGCGGGGTCTGCGGGCCAAGGCGGGGACCCCTGCGGCCGCTCCCCCAGCCTCACTCCTCGGCTGTGGCCCCGCTGCTGCAGGACTACAGTGCTGGGCTGTGAGTTTGTCTGGCAGCTTCTACTGAGCAGCTAATAGTATAACAACCCGGCTTTGATAAATCTGAACTAATTACCCCTCTTAATTAAAGTCTTTAGCAGTTGTTTCACTGTTTTGGCAAGAAAACAGGAGAGACCTGCAGTTAGAAAACACCAGAGCCCGAGCTCACTGCGGAGCTGCTGATTAACACTTGAAGCGTTTCAAGGACCTGGCACCTGCCAGAGATTGGTTTTCATCCATGTCTCCTTCTTGAATGAAAGTATATTCGCCTATAAACATATATACACGTATACAAACACGGAGGCTTGCTTTGCCAGCTGTGTGGAATTGTCAACATGTGCCTTCAGGTTTCAAACAATAGGTATCTTTCTACATGTTGTAATGCACTCATGGAAATGCATGTAACACACAGCTCCTAGATACATTGTTCAAACTGCGCTGTGCACTATAAATATATCAGAAGATCCAAGGCAAAGTCATGTTTGTTAGAAAAATATACAACTTTTCTCTGAATTTAACCAAATTTCATAACCTTGCCCAACGCTGTAATCCTTTGGAGAGATTATGTGTACCTTCAGATTCAAAACATTAGGTATTATTAACCCAAAGTTCAACTTAAAAAAAAAAAAGACGGAGGAGAAGGTCAGAAACAGGGATCATTAACTGAATAATACAAACAGAGCCCTTAGGTTTGTTGATTAAATAAGCATGTTCCAAGTATTTATTTCCAAAAGTCAATGAATCAACTTTCACGTGCAAGAATCAAAACCAAAATTCAAATTCATTAATAAAGAAACACCCTTATCTAATATGTTTGTGTATGCATTACGTGTGTGCTCCAGTATGTGGACTGCGCCTTTACAGGCACATACATCGATGTGTGAGTATATAGAACATACACACACTGTCCTGTTACAGCAGGAGAGGAAGAAATAACAATCGGCAGGCATTTTGAGATGGCAGGATGGACACAAGGAAAATATATACAGTAATAAAATTAAAATGGTGCAGCATTCCCGAGTAGAATAATACAGATCTCAATAAATACAGCAGAAATTTGCTTTAAAAACAAAATAAACACCATCTCTCCACCCGAGATGAAAAGTCTTTCCAAATTAAAAATATCATAAAGCAAACCCTTCCAAATTTCCCATCATTGTTAGTGCCTATTTAGAATATAATACACAAAATCACTTAGCAGATGCATGCAAGAGGCGAACGGCCGAGGAAATGCAAAGGCTTCGGGTCCGCTCTGAAGTGCGGAGCCCATCATGCCCTGGGTTCTGCAGACGAGCTTGGATGAGGAGGTCCAGCTCTGGTCTGCTCTGCCTTTGCTGCAGGGCTCGGATTGGGGTTGGGAGGAGACTTGGCGGAGATCACTGGTGGAGCCCGGGCTGCAGTGGCCCAGCGGGCGGCAGCGGAGCCTGCAGAGGCGGCAGAGTCGCGGGAGGCTGCTGTTGTAGCGAGGGTGGCGGCTCGCTGCCCGGTTCCCCCGCCGGCGTTCGTGTCAGCCCCAGGCTGCTGTCGTGCAGCTTACGGACGTGCTTCTTGAGGTCAAAGTTCCTGCAGAAGCCCTTGCCGCAAGTGGGGCAGGTGAAAGGCTTCTTATCGTTGTGGGTGTGCATGTGGAAGGTGAGGTTGTAAACCTGGTGGAAAGCCTTGTTGCAGATATTGCACTTGAACTGCTTCTCCCCGCTGTGGGTCAACTTGTGGTTTTTGTAATTCCCTGAAACAGACAAATGACAGGGATGTGGCTTTTAAAACAGCTTGAAAAAGAGCCAGTGGAGGCATGGACCACGAAGAGAGGAGCTGAAGAGCAGGGGCACCTTTAACTGGCAGTGCAGGGCAACTGCTTCCCAAAGTATATATTTAAAGACCAACAGCTAGGAAGTTTCTGCTACATTTTAACAACATTCATTAATCCGCTTATCTAAAACAAGGTAAGGTAGTTAAAAAAGAAACGTCCCTTATTCCTTTCTCTCACATTAATCAGACCTTGGGGTAGGAGGTTAGAATGGCAACCTGTGCCCCAAGTAACTATTTGTAATTTAAAAATCGTTTTCTAAAAGATCCCTAAAATATTTAAGTATGACTTTCCTTAAGACAATCTTGAGAGACATCTCCTGGGTTGGATACCTTTTTGATGAAATCCTTTGCCACAGAATTCACACACAAATGGTTTGTAGCCTGCGTGTATTCGGGTATGCGTGTTTAAAGTGGAACTTCTATTAAATGCTTTACCACACTGGTTGCATTTGTGAGGTTTTTCCTAAGAAAGATGGAGAAAAAGCAAAAAATTTAAAGTACTTTGTTGTTATTGTGTGGAGTCCTGTAAGCAAAACACAGTAATGCTCTAAAAGCTTTTATGCAGAACAAAGGCGAACAATACATATCACCCCCACCCTCCAGCTAGCCCTTTATACAAATCGTATGCTAAAGAATAACTTTATTGGCCACCCCCCCAGAACATTTCAGAAGTATGCCATGTAAACTGAGACAGATGTACACACCTGTGTGTGAATGATCTTGTGCCTGCATAGGGTACTGGCTTGTCGGAAGCCTTTTCCACACACTTTGCAAACGAAGGGTCTGGCTCCTGTGTGCACCGGCATGTGACGGGTTAAGTTATAGTGTGCATTAAAGACCTTAAAAATTAAACACACGTAGAGCAGATTACCCAAACAAGCAATTCGGAATCAAACTGGGCAGAGGGAGGCTAGAAAGTATAATACACATATGCAAATAATTACCCCCTACAATAACAGGGAGAGAGGGAAAGAAGGAAAAAAGGAGGCAGGAAGGAAAGAAGGCGAGGAAGAAAAGAGAGAAAAAGGAGGGAAAGAAGGGGAAAGGAAAGAGGTAAAAGGAAGGAAAAGAACTCCTTCCTGCATAGTACTTGCCTTTCCACACACTTCGCAAGTGAAAACTTTGGGCTTGGCATTAGGAGAGCCTCGGCTGAATTCCGAAGTTTTGAATGCGATTTTTTCCGACAAAAGCTGAGCGCTTTCTTTCATGTAATGCTGCAGCTGAGCCTGGGACAGGTCTTTGAAAGCTACTCCCGATGGGTACTTCTCCACCGCCGGGACCACCAGTTTATTCCTTTCCGCTAAATAGGCTTTTGGCTGCGGGTGCAAAGGGGAACTGAGAAAGTAGGAGGCCACCGGGTGGATGTTCACTCCGGCAGCCGGATGGCACGGGCCGTCACCTCGGTTCAGGTAGCACAGGGCGCCCATAGCGTGGAAGGAAGAGTGGTTGACCACACGCGGCCTTACCAGTTTGTACTGCTGCAGGGGCAGCGCATCGCGGGCCAGGTCGCCCTTGAGACTCAGGGCACAGTTGAGCAGGTCGCTGCAGCTGAAGGCGGGTGCCGAGGGCGCCACCGCGGGTGCCGTTGGGGCTTCGAGACTTGTCTTCCGTGGCTCCGAGCCCGTCACTCCGGCCTTGCAGCTCGTGTCGTAGGTCACAGGCACGAAGGGGATCATGCAGGGGATCGTCGAGTTGAGATGCAGAGAATGCTTAGGATCCCCTTTAGGCACGGCTCCCTGCAGGAAGTGGGGGACTGGCAGGGCCTTGGGCTCTGGGGTGCGCGCCATGATTCGCTCGATGGAGAAAGCCAAGGGTTTGGGTGTGCTCATCACGTTGGCCCGGGCTGGAGCAGTCGCTAACATTTTGGTGGTCGCGTTGTGGCAGTTACTGTCCATGTCTGAGTCGCCAGCGTCTGTCAGCCAGGGCTGGGATCCTCGGTCGTTGCCTTGCTCCCCGCTTGTCACAGACCTGCGGAGAGGAGGACGGGCACCATCACCACCAGCAGCCTCCTCCGCCTCCTCCCCAGCATCACCAGCCGAACCTGCCTGCCCAGCCCAATGGACTCCTGCCAGCCCATCGCAGAGTTCTTGGCGCACCAATGACTCCGGGACAATCACTACTTATTCCTATCAATAGAAAGTGTTGTGTCAATAACGCAGCCAAGATCTCGCCAATCGTTAACTTCCAAGAGGAGAAGGTAAACTAGATAATTGCTCAATTCGCTTCCAACAGTCAACAGGAAAACTTTTTTTTTTTCATCTGCAGTCGGTGACTACTTTTCATTGGCGAGCGAAGTTCCCCCGCCCAGAAGAGGCGGGGGCGCTCTCGGCTGCGCACCGCGCCCGCCCTTTGGCGCACGCACTCGGCCGCTCCCGCTTTGCTACCCTCCAGCCGCCCCTCCCCCTTGCTTCCTCTGTCTTTTTAATTCTCAATCTGTTTAACCAGGCTTTAGAGGCTAGGCAAATCTGAGATCAATTTTCTCGTTTAGCTCTAAGTGACATCATCTAAAATCATTGTGCAAGGGCTAAATAAGGAAACAGAGTCTAATTCAGGGGCAAATGCCAGGCTATATTTATCAAACGCCAGGCTTCAGAAAGCCCTGGCCAGGAAGCCTCTGGCAGCGAAATCCGAGGTTTCCTTGCTGGGTTCCGCTGGGCTGGGATGGGTCGTGCCGCCTCCTTCACAGCCCTCTTTCCTTCCTCCAGGGCCGAGGACTTTAGGCTCTCGGCTTCTGGGTGTCTCCACGGCCGGAACCGAGTCTGGACAATTTGGAAGACGCCAGCAGGTAACTGGCTTCCCAAAATACCCCTGAGGATTAAAGGCCTTGGGAGACTTGTTATGTGTTTGTGGTTTTGTAAAGGCGATGCCCAGGCAATAGGCTTGGGAATGACGCACTCTCATCCACAAAGTTGTGGAGTTTTAAGGAGTAAGCCGGTGTGACACCGCGAGAAAGCTTGATTCGGGTGCGACCCCGCCCGGCATACACACAAACACACGCGAGTGCGCGCTTCCGTGAGTTTGCATTGAGAGCGCGGAAAGAGCGTATCAGCCTGCGTTCAGCTACAGCTTTTTCGGAACAGAGCATTTCAGTACTGAATGTCAAGCGGAGAAGGGAAACACTAGAATTTATTGATCCCACCTCAGCTACCAATGTCTGCGTGCCTCCTTGAAGCAGTGCAGACTGCAGCCAGGGTATCTGTGCGCAGCAGTGCGGCGAGAAAGGCCAACTGCCGGCGCTGAAGTGGTTGCCACTGCCACACTCGCGCCTCCCAGAGAGCGCGTGAAGACCAAACCCCAGCCAGGTCCCCTCCACCCCCCACCAGGCGCTCTCCGCGTGTGGCGCCGGGGCTCAAACTCCTGGGGCCGTGAGGTGCAGCGTTTGGAGGGTTCCGGGAAGGCGCCAAGTGGCAGGAGGTTCCAACTGTGCGGGTTCCCGCTTGTCGGACCGGAGCGCACGCGCACCTTCCTCGGCGCCGCCGGTCCCAAGCCTGAGATTGCGCGGAGCTGAGCTTTGGGGCCAGGGACGCACTGCAGGCTGCAGGGAGCTGGAAGACGCTGCAGCCATGAGACGGCGGCGCCGGGAGGCCAAGGGAGAGCGCAGTGCTGGGGGACACAGGGCGGTAGGCCTGGCTATCTGCAAAAGTGGCCTTCTGCGGCACTGCGAGCTGCCATCTACCTGGTGAGTAAACCCCAGTGAGTAAGTGTGGAACGGGAATCTGACCGAGCCTGGTGTGTTGTCTTTGCGTGAGAGCCCTGGAAGGGGTCAGTAGTGAGGGTGAAGGCGAACTAGAAACCCATAGGATGTTGAGTCCCTGACCAATGTCACCCAAAGATGCGAAACCGGACCTCAAGCGGATGAAACTGACCTCAGTGCAGTCCTTCTATCCCCCATCCCAGCACAGGACAGGCCGAGAATCCAGACCCCTCTCCCCACTCTGGCTTTACGGCCCCTGTCCAAGAAGCCGAGAGGGGTGGAAATCAAGAGGCTTGGACTGGGAACATGCCTGGTGCCCAACTTCTGAGGCGGAGCAGCTGGCGGGTGGTGGGGAAGCCGAGGAAGTGGGGGAGGGGGCGAGTCCCATTTGAAGTTGGGGGTGGCCAAGAGGCCAGAGAGACCTGCCTTAGCAGCTAGGCCTTCCAAGTGCCTTATTTCTGGTCGTTAGGTGGTTTCCGGCTGAGAAAACAGATACAGCAGTGATCAAGAGCAGAAGCAAGCCAGCGCTGGACATCTGGGCAGAGCCAAGAAAGAGGCGACACACGACCTGGAAGGAGCTTCAGGGCCCTCGTTAGTGGAGTTCAGCCACTGGGGTTGGTTCCCCTAAACTGGAAAATTTCCTTCCATCTGCTCCTGGAGTTCCAAAATCTGTGTCCTCCTTTCCCATGCTCAGACAAAGGGCTCAGGACCGGCTTTGTTGGAGGAAGGGCGGCGCGGGTGGGGAGGGGGGAGGTGTGGGGGTGTCCCTGTCCCACGACAGATGGGTCGCAGTTAAGACTTTAATTGCTGCCTTTTGGGGCAGATCAGGTTCCCTTTCCTACCTGCGGCTTCCCAATAGCGAAAAATCCCCCTCCTGCCGCACTCCGCCGTCACAGGGCCAGCTTTAAAGAAAAAAGCAAAGAAGCAGGAGATATCCCAGCTCGGGAGAGATAGGAGCACCCAGCTGACTTGTGCAACTCCCCGGGCTCTGGAGCCTCACCTGCCTTCTCGACTGAGGCCACCAGTCTGTTTTACATCGGTGTGCGTCCCTCCCTCTTTCTTTCCCCCCTCCCTCCCCTCCTACTAAACGGGGAAAGACTCTTCATCTGATCTCGGTAAATTTCTCTTTCAGTGACACTAAATTAAAAAGGGAAAAATGTTGGTTAAGGGGTATGCACGTTTTGTATAGTTAATGTAACAGTTTGCTTTTCGCTGGTCTTTATAGGATTTGCCTTTTGGGCAAGTGTTTGAAAGTGTCATTTGAGTCATACAAATTTGGCAAAGCATCAATTATGCTCTTCTCTTAAAATAGCCCTGATCTTGCTAATCCTAAAGACTGAAGAGGTTCTTTACAAATTCAGGTCTTGATACCCCAATGTTTGTTAATATTTTCCACTCAAAACCTAAACAAAACCTGTTAACTTTTAAAAATATCTCCATAAAGTAAGGATTGTCTTAAAATATATTTGAGGGGTTACTTATTGCCAAGTCTATATAGTAATTTGTTTTGTTTCCAAATAGTTGAAAAAGTGGTAAATGTAGAATATATGTGGCAAATTCAGAAGCTTCTAAAATGCTCCAACCCTTAAAATAGTTTAATTTACTGAAAAGAACAAGAGGGAGCTTTGTTTGTTTTGTTAATGGCAAAATGGAAACTTTGTTATAGATTCTTTGTATTTTCTTGGAGAAGCCTATAATCCTCCCCCTGTTTTTTCAGAGGTAATGATTAAGTGTTCCTCCCCTTCCCCACCATGGAAAGGCAGTAGTATTTCTTTGCCATAACCATCCACATTCAGTTCTGGTGAAAGTCGAGAATTTTAAGTGTTTCATTTACCCTAGAGCTGTCCTTCCTAAAGAAAACAAACCTGGGTTAAGATCGCCTGAAAAAATAAAAACTTCTCCTGCAATATGATTAAGAGTTATGTTCTTCTAGGTAATGAAACTTAAACTTCTTCTTCTTGAACTATTTTCAAGAAGAACTATTTTCTTGAACTATTTTCTTGCTATTACTCAAAAACTTGGGTAATTTCCTTGTGATTTTTACTGAAGCCCCTATCAGAAGGAAATGTAATTGCTGGTCAACACTACTGTAATTTGAAACAAGAACTAATATAATAGAGCCTTAAGTCACCAAGTAATCCACCATTGTGGTTTTTTTCCTCACAAGACAAAACACACTATGGAAATTTTTTAAAATAGAAAAGAACTGTAAAACACTGTAACATACTCAACTTTCTGCTGAATGTATTGCTTTGACCCTGGTCTTGCTTTTAAGGTTTTCAGGCCAATTAGGCATTCCTAACTCCCTCCCCAAAGCAAGCTGGGTTCTCTTACTAGCTGCTGTGAGCCAAAGGAGGGAGAGAAGGAGGCATTATTATTATTAATCTGACCACCTCCCAGGCATTCAGACACAGTTACACTTTTTTCTGATTAATAAATAGCACTAAAGGCTTCACAATTTACCTCTAGAACAGGGAAAACTTTCCTAAATTTCTCTACAGTCTTTATCTCTGGTCTTTTTTTTTTCCTGGTGTACGATGGAGAGACAGTAATGGGTAACGGAATAAGATATGAATAGGAAAGATAGATTCTGCATTGCTCAAAGAAATGCCTTTCTGAGTATCTCACACTAGTTAATACACAGTGAGAACTTCCCAGGATATAAGCAAACTTAGGGGCAGCAAATTCAAATTTAAGGTTCTTTGTGTGCTTTTAGTAAGTTCGATAGCAACTTAAGAATTCTTGCTAATTATGTGTAACCTGTGAAGGTTAGCATCACAAGTTAGAAAAATGGAAACTCCTTGAGCCTCTTCTCTTTGGGGGAGGAGAAATGGCAAGCTGGTCTGTTGTTTGTCTCTAGAACTTTCTTGTTACGATTTCTTTTACATTAAGATTTCGTTTAAACCCAGTGAAATTAGTCTTCCCAAAACAGTATTCACATGTTAAATCAGTTTACAGAAGAAAGTAAAGAGCCCCACCCAACGTGTGAGCTGTTGAGGAGGCAGCAGGCGTTACAGACAGCGGTCACTGGGGCAGGTTAGTTTCGGCCGCTACAACTAATGCTGGGATTTTTCTCACCCATTTTTACAGGCCCAAGAGTTTTGCTCCTCTGGACTGCGAAGCTACATGTCGGGCCGGACTACATGGGAAAAGAAGTTTATAAACAGGAAATTGTTTTTCTCCAATCTTTTCGTAGGAGCCGCTTAAGAGTTAAGCAACAGCAACAACAACAAAAACAGCAAAGTTTTGCTTGTAATTTACAATGGTGTTAGTAAAATTTAAAAGAAGCACAATCAGAGGACGCTACAAACGTGCTATTTTGTTTCCTTTTTGATACGGTGTCTGCAATGGCAGGAAAAACTGGTTAGTGCGACTGGCTGGTCAGAATTTTTGGTGGTCAGAATTAAAACTATTCTCAACACACAGAGCGACTCTTTCCTTGATGGTACCTACGACGTTCAAAGAAGTTTTAATGTTATTTTCGAACTGTCTCCCTTAAATGATTCCATTAAAAGACAGTAATAGAAATTCAAATAACAAGGGGCAAAGAATGAGCTCAAAGAAATAGACAAGCAGTAAAGGTAAATCAAAACCCTCGAGTCAAAAATCTCTTTTAAGAGTCATTTATGAATCGTTACCTTCTCAGCTCCAGCCGACCGCCGCGCGGGCTGGAGAGCGCCCCGCGCGCACCCGCAGCCCTCGGCCACCTCCGCCTTCGTGGTCGAGTGGCCCCAAAGCCGTGGCTCTGACGGACCCCCGGAAACCCGGGTCCCGACGCTGGCATAGCAGCAGAGGCGCTCGCCTCCTGCACGATTCGTTTGCCACATCAGTGTCATTTAACAAAAGTGCAAAGCGAAACGGAAAACCTGAAAATTCTCCTGGGTAGGGCTCTCCATCTCTGAGTCTCACTTAAACCCACGTGGGCAAAGCTCAGGGTGACCGAGTTCTGCAAGGGCCTGGGGGGCGGTGGCTCGAGAGGCTTGGAAGGGCCGGAGGACCTGGGGCGCTGCTCCGGCGGTGGCCGGCGCGCCCAGGAAGCGCCCTGCAGCCCCGGCGCGGCCTCCAGAGTGCGGGGTCCCCGAGTTCGGTCAGGGCGACGCCACCTCCGGTTGGCCGGGAAGACCTCGGCCTTCGGACCATCGGTGTCTTCGCTGGCCCTGCGGTCCCTCTGGGACGCAATCGCGCTGCTCCCTCCCCCTCGGCAGCCCCGTGGGTCCCGGGGCGCTCTGGGCCCCAGGCGGGGAGAAGGCGGTGGGAGCCCCCTGTACCGGGAGGGGCCGTTGGATCCAGTGAGAGACGGAGTAACAGATGGTGGAGAGCTCTTATTTGTGAAGTTTTTGAACACAATGTTCGCTAATAGTCTTGCTTGGAAGACTAGGGTGTAACTGAAGGGCCATTTAATCTAGAGGTCAGGTGAAAGAAAACAGGCCAGAGGTGTGGCACGCCTTGGAACAGAGCGGTTTATTATTGATATTAGTTTTGCCTGTCATATTCTTAAAAGTAATTTCAAAGGAGAGGTAGCACTTCTACACTTGATCTTAGCCAAAAAGCCGAAAAGCTATGAGGTAGCGCTTCTAAGTACAGTGCGTCCTCCAAAACTCTTTGCCGGGCATTGCCACCTAGTGTGTGTCTCCACCTCTGACTCTTGAGAATTCTGCCCTCCAAACCCTCTGGTCTGTGCTTAGAAGCAGTTGGTGCCTCCTGTGGTCCCAGGGAGAGGATACGAGTTTCCTAACTAATTCTCCCGTTGAGATCCTTTCCCTTCCAGCTTTCCGGTTCGGCTTCCTCCTGAAGACCTTCCATGCCTATTCCCGAGTTCTCTCTAGCCCTGTGGCGCCTCCACAAGAGAGGCGATGGCAGTGTGTGTTGGGGTGGAGGGAACCCCTCGGCCACCTCCAGCTGCACCCCAAGCCCCTTTCCTTAGCGAAGGTGGACGCCCTTCCGCTGCCCTCATTCCTTCCTTTAGTTGTCTCGGACAGGAGCCTCTTCTTGAGTTGTACATTTTTCAAGAATTTAACACCAAAAATTTCAAGGAAAGACCTGGTCCGGCATTAAGGAACTTTACTAATGTTTCAAACACTAAGTTAAAGTACTGTCTTCTTAGTTTGATTTAATTTGGAAGTTATTTTTTATGTTCTCCTGCCATGAATATCTCTATATTCAAGTTCGGTTAATTTTTTGAATTTCACTAATGCTGACTGTGCCTTCACTTTAGCCTCACAGAGAAAGAGAAAACTGGAAACATTTGGAAGTATGAAGCGCCCGGCGTAGGCGCTGACGTAGGTGACACTGGAGCAGTGGCCGGCGGCCAGCGGTGACCTCCAAGGGCCGGGCCGCTGACGTCACGAGCCAGGCAGGGCCGCGCCCGGGCCGGGCAGTCGCCGCTGCCTTTGCAGGCTCTGGGTGGAGGGTGGGAAAGGAAGTTTTGTCCCGGCTGGAGGATGAAATGAACAGGGCTGTGAATCATTCAGATCTTGAATGAGGTCGGCTCCTGTTGCTTGTGAAGGCAGGGTGGGGGTGTGTGTGTGTATGGGGGGGTTGTCTTCTCTACCTAACCCTGCGATTCACAGCTTCTCAGAAATTTACATAATACAAGGGCGTAGATGTAAACCTAAAGGACAAAAATAATAATTCAACAGCACATATTCCATTTTCACACCATGGGCCTGGATATGTTCCCGGTGTTGGCACATTAGCTGATTTGCAGAGCTTTTTGCTCACAACGGAGAACATCTGAACTTTCACACCACTGTTGAAAGGAAAGGGAAAGAGAGAGCGCAAGAGAAAAAGAAATTGGCTTTAATGATGCTGATTTAGATTTCTGAGTAGCTGCAAAAGGTTTTAATAAATTAAGAACATATGCTGTGTACAAAAGACAGCAGGCACAGTAATAATTGGGGTCCCTCACTTTCTAAAGTATTTATTCCCCTTTTATTTGACTGTCAAGATTTCATTCTGAGCAAAGCCTCTACCCTTTAGTATTAATAGAAAATTCCAATTTATGATTTCCCTAAATAAGTGAAGGCTTCAACATCTAGTGAAAGAGACCCCATTGTCAACAGGGTTGCACTTGCCAATTTAAACATAGGTTGGAAAAGCAAACCAGTACAAAATACACGTGATCACTGTCCATACTTTTCAAAAAAGTTTTTTTTTTTTCTTCCTTCTGCCTGTGATTTGGATGCCATCCGAAAATCAAATTCTGGAGCCCCACTTGCTAATGAATCCTTGTGAAAGGTAGGAAAATGAAAGCTAGGGGCAGAGATTGTGAGGCCCCAGTGTCTCTGTATTTTGGCCAAGAGGAGCCAGCGCTGTGCCTTTCACATGTGAGCCTGGGGTCCACACCTCTAGAAAGCTCCAGGGAACCGTCCAGGGCCCACAGTAGAGGCCACCTATCTTTTTGTTCATGTTCCGAGAGTCTTGGCCATTGAAAATCATAAACAGGAAGTTTTTCTTTCCTCCTTTTCTGCTGTCTACACTTTACTGTTGTCCTCCTCTAAAAAAATCCTTGTGCAAAATTGGCCATATTGGCTAACAATCGAATCCCTCCCAGTTTGCAGTTATTATTTTAAGTTAATCTATAGAGGTTTCAATTAGAAGCTTTACAAGCAGGGCTTCCGGAGGAGAAGATGCCTTCTTTCCCAAATGTAAGCAGTCTGGCTCCCACTTCATCCTCCAACTGCTGCTTTCCAGATAAAGAATAAAATACAACCCCTGCTTTCCCTCCTTATTCCTATACTTTGAAAGTTGAATTCTTCAATTATCTGTTAAAACCAAGAAAACCTTTTCTTTCTCTTTAAGAAACTTCTTCATAAGTAGTCACAAGACCAGTTTACCTGGGATATTTTGGGCACTGGAATAACTGATGCTGATTTCTTGAGCAGTCTTGACCTCCTATGCTGAGTTCCCTAATCTGGGAAGGCTACTCGGCTAGCAGATTCCTCAATGGGCAAATGCTACTGTGGTTTCTTTTTGCTTTCAGTTGTTTTTCAATCAAAGCCTCCTTCATTCCTAAGAGGTGTTAGGATTGAAAAGAGATTTTCAAATAAAGCTATATACAAAAACCTCTCACCTTGCTAAAAAGCCACTATAAAGTTTTCCAAAGTTTTTAGACAACTACATTAAAAAACAATCCCTCTTCTCAATAGTAGATTTTAGGTTGAATACATGGAAATGTTGAAGTATACACAGGAATCACATTTGCTAAATTATATTTTTACGGCCTCAAGTAATTTCCTTGTTCTACTTTTCCACATTCAGTCTTAATCCTGCGTTGCCCCAAAACATATTTTTTTTTCCTGCAGATTCAGGAATAGTCTTCACAAAAGCATTTTTAAAAATCTCAGTTTGGTTTTGGTGGAAGCAGATTTCGTTTAAACAGTTATGCATTTCTAAAATTAGTCAAGTTTCACATACACTATTCCATCTGTATGAAAAAAACATACCAAGTAATCACACAATGTGATAAAAATTGCAGCACTCGAATGAATGAGTTTCTTCAATGCAATAACTTCCAAGTATATTTTAAAAAATTATTACCAAGCCACATGCAGCCTGGACAGCCTAATAAAAACCCTGCCCTCCCAAATCTGCACCCCACCTAGCCTCTTTTTGTGTTTCTCTTTCCACTTTTGCAGATCCAGTTCTGCTGGGCTCTGACCTTTTGCCATGTGACCTTCTCTAGTGAAACTTTTCTATTTCCCCACAAAAGTCTCTTTCAAAGATAAAATTCATTTTGCTTGCCTGATATGTTAAGGAAATGTCCTAAAGAATAAACTTCAGCATTTAATTCAGTTTTCTTTCTTTCAGTCATACTCAAGAGAGATGTTACCGTAGGGCAGGTAAGGAGGAGGTAATAATGCTAAAGGGCAAACCGGAGTAGATTTAGAGAAGAGAATGCACTAATTTGATAAACCACTTTTAATTTGGGTGTAGGGACATTCTGTTATTATGTGTTGTAGGGCCAGGCTACAAAGAATAGTTATGTCTGATAGGTTTTGAAATCACCTTTTCATTTGAAATCAACTTGTCACTAAAGAGTGAGAATCACTGATCCTGGGGGAAGATAATGTAGATTGAGATGTGGGATAGGTGTAGAATGTTTATTTGTTCATTTCTCTTTCTGTTGCTCACAAATAGGCACACAAATACAGTAACTATAGGGAGCAAACTGTAGGGAGACGGAAACCATCCTAGTATCAGAAACCTTGGTTCTGGGATGCAGAAGCTGCAGGTTGGTTTCCTGAGTGTTCAGTTCCAGCCTTCTCAAGGCCACTGAGTGTCTTGCTTCAGCACTGCCGGGGCCTGTAACTCCCATGCCACTGATGGCTGGATGGTGAGAGGTGGGCCCTTTTGCTGTTCTAGTTTTCAAGGCACCCAAGAAGTACTGTCAGGATGGCAGAGCTAGAAGGCAGCTCACCATAAGCCCCTGCAGTCTTTTTTTGTAATTGGCTGCTGTGTCTGGAGCCTTGCTGGGAAACCTTAGGCAGACGAGGGCTTCTGTTTTTGGTTTTGCACTTTGCAAGTGCTTCCTGTGTTGAATTCCCGTTAGGCAGGCAAGATGCCATTCTAGGCCCCTTACACCTTGGAAAATGACTGAGCACCACTCTACCCCTGAAATTTGTTGGAAGTCAATGCTGTGGACACAGATTGAGGCCTGGGATTCTGCAAGTGTGGTCTGGCACCTCGTGGATCTACTATCCTCACCCCATCTCCGAGTCCCTGACCACCACCATCTCCAAGTGAATTCAGGATACCCTCCCAATGCCTCCCTTCCCTACCAGCAATTCTAGTGCTTTCAGGAGACCGGAGTTGGCTTGCCCTCCTTTCTCTTCCTCTCCTCTCACCAGCCTGGCCAATTATATAACTCAGAAATTAATTAGACAGTTCTAAGTGCACAGACTGGCCGGGGGGGCTGAAGATTTGCAGAGCTAAGAGTGATCCAAAAGAAACTGTACTAGCCCAGGAAAGAACGTGTGATGCGACCAGTGGTCTGTGTTGGTCCAAGCAGTCATCCCAGGGAGTTTCTTTGAAACTGTCATCACAATAAAACATAGTTAATAATGACCATAACTTGTTATGAGTCTCTAATCCTTACAGCAATTTTCCTTACTAAATGCCTATTTTAAAGGGAAGTTAAAAAACTTATCTAAGGGCACAGTGCTCAGATACATAGGAAAAGTGTAGTTCAGTATTCAGACCTAGCCTTTTCTAATTCTAAGGCCCAGGGGTTTACCTGGTGGGCTTTTGATGTACACTCTGGGAGGCTGAGGTAGGATTGCAAGTTCAAGTTCAAACCCAGCCTGGGCAAGCTAGCACGACAGTCTCAAAACAAAAAATGAAAAAAAGGATAAAAGTGTAACTCCATGAAAAGGTCTTGGGTTCAATCCCTAGCGTTAAAAAAAGAAAGAAGATTCTTTTAGTGGCCCAAGCTGTGTCGGGTGCAAACATTTCTGATTGGTAGCCGTTTAAATGGAGGGGGGGGGGTTCTTCATTTGAGAACAGATCAAATTTCTTGCCTCACCTCCTCTTTGCTTGGTGGTACCCTCACACTCTGGTGCCTACCTCTACCTGAAAACAACCACATACTGACCATGGACAGTCTGTTCCTGCCTGGCTGTCTCTTGTGGCTTCTGGAACCCAGGCCTGGAGCTTGTTCTAGCTCTGCTCCTCCAAATATCTTAGTTGATGTCCTAGGGACGGCAGGTCTACGGAGCTCTGCATTCCACTTTCCCGGCAGTGGGGCGACCCAGGAAAAGCTTCCTTCCCAGCTCCCTAAGGTGGGGCACTTTCGTGGTGGTGGCTGCTCCCAGTTCTTCTTGGCTACTTCCCTGAGGTTCCAACCTGCGGACTCAACTCCTCCGCAGTTAAAACCAACAGCCTCAGGCTTCCCCAGGGTTCCCGCGGGCAGGACAGAAGGGCAAAGGAAACTCACTTCCCAGCTCTTCCCCTACATACTGGCGGCGGTGGGGACTTTAGTAGATAGGGCAAGCCCTGATATTCCGCATGTCGGGCCTCCAAATTCTGCACGAAACAGGGTGCGCGGTGGGCCGAGGGCGGCCGTGGGGCCGGTGGTTTCCGCACCCCGAGGCGCGGAGCTCGCCGCGCGCCCTCCCCAGCAGCGCCTGAGCGTCTCTCAGGATCGTGGATCCCTCGCTTCCCTTTAGGGACCCAGGTCGGGAAATTTCCATCTTCTATTTTGGAAATAAGAAATAAAAGCAACCAAACTCTTGCTCTTATTTCCCCTCTCGGTTCCTTCGGGTGGGGTGCGGAAGCTCCTGTCTCCCGCCTCGCGCCCTAGGCCTGCGGGGCCCCGGGAACTTGGGGGGCGCTCTCACCGCGCGAGCGCGGACCTCGCCAGGGTCCTCGCAGGGCTTCGCCCTCTTGCGCCCCCACCACGCGGGAGGCAAAGCTCCGCGGCGCAGCCGGACCTCGCTCCCTTATCCACTGCAGCGCTCCCGGGAAGAAGCGGAAGCCCCGGGCCCGCTCCGCCGGGCGCCGGGGGCAAAGGAGGGCGGTGCCGAGCCGGGCCGCGGCCCTGGGGGGCGGAGTGGAAGCCCGGAGACGCTTTGCACCGCGTTTAGTGCCAAAGTAGCAGGAAATCCCTTCTCCTGAGCAAGGACAATGAGCAAGGGCTAAAGGGAATTCACGTGGAAAAATACGTGAATGCAAGGACGACCCATAGCTAGAGCAAGGTTTTACCCTGAGTTCGCTGCTGGCCAGGGCCTTTTCTTTCCGAGAAAAGGCATTATTGTTATTTTTCTTCAACAAGTGTTTGCAGAAACTTTCCTTCTGGGTGGGTTAACAGACCTGTGTACTAACTCCTCGCCAAGCGGTCCGAGGAAGGTATTTTTCGCCCTTTCCCGAAACCACTTAGGAGGGTAGAGCTATTTCTTTTGCGTTAAAAAAATGATTTCGCTTAAAAAAATTCTGCAAAATTTGTTAGGTTTCAACCATTTTTTTTAAACGTACTATTTTAGAGGCTAACGCAATGTACAATGTGGCTTCCTTCAATATAGACAAATGCTTGGGCCTTCTTCCTCATCGTCCCCCCCCCCCGCCCCGCCCCTTACTAGGTCATTTTAAACCATTTGCAGCCAGGCTGAAGAGAATTTCTGGGCAAAATTTCCCAAGCTACTCTTTACTCTTCTCAATTATTTTATAAAAATTTATTTATTTTGTCTCAAAGGTCATTACAGGAAGTCCTCATAAAAAATTGAGAGCAGCTCCATGGCCTGCCTGGACTGCTACTGTCCTTGGTGTGCACCTGTGGGAGCGGAAGGCAGGGAAGGCAGCCTTTAAAACTCTCCTAGGTGTGGAGGGTAAGAGGAAAGACCCCCAAAACTGGAGAGAGCTTCCAAGGGGAAGTAGGCAGGTGAGACAAACATGCCAGTAGCGAGGACCTCTGCAGTCCAAATACTTTCCCCTGTATCATACACAATCCTTCTGAATGTCTGAATGTTATCAGATAAATTTTTGAGTACTTTTAATTACTTTTTTAAAAAGTTCCAGTACAACTGAGTGGTTGTCAGTTATTCACACTGTGGGACAACACAGATCAGTTACACCAAAACGACCCATATTAAGGAAATGCCCATTTTATTTAAAGGAAAAGAAGGGAAACCGGGGTCCGCTCAAAACTTACTATGAGTGAAGTCCTGGGTTCAATCCTAAGGCACGCGCGCACACATACACACACACACACAGAAAAGAAAAGAAAAAAACGCAAAGAAAGAGAACAAAGGGTGGGTAATTTGCAAGTATATACCAATTTGAACGGTGGGAGAAACCTTGGCGAGGTATCCGGTAAATTTAAGAAAAGTTATGTTCCCAATCTTTAGAAGCAAAATACACTGGATCTCCAAGTTCATTCTCCTATGATGTTATAAATACTGATTAGGTACCCAGACTGGTTCACAAAAATCTGAGTCTAGGGTAGAATGACCCAACACTTGAGGGCTTGAAGAAAAGGGTACGGAGTGTGGCAATGAAGAAGAAAGGCAGGGAGGGCATCTCAAAACTGCCTTTCAAAAGCACTGGCTTTGTAGAGTTCATCTCTTATCCAGGAAGGGAGAAGAAACTGCCTTGTTTCATGTTTATCTTGTTATCTTACCCCAGGACCTAACAGTTGAGCCTAAAGGATACTTAAATAAAAACTGTGGATTACACTTATCTTGCATTAACTGCCTTCATTTAAAGATTACTTATGAAGGTAGTGAGGTGTGGTGGCATGCCTCTGTAGTCTCACCTACTCCCCGGAGTTTGAGGCCAGCCTGGGGGAACACAGTGAGACCCCAGCTCAGAAAAACAAAACAAAAACAAGAAAAACACTTATAAATTGGTGCAGTGGCATAATACGCCAGTATAGATTAGAAAAAAATTACAAAAAAATTCGTAGAGAAATTACAAAGCATAATACTATTATCATTCAAAATCCTAGCAAGAAAATATGTTTAGGGAATTACTACTATTGACACCAACTCCTACTTAATATTACTGTAGTAGCACTAATGACACTAGTAATTAAACATTAAATGCTAATATTACCTAATCATATATACTATTGGAGTATGCAGTATTTTTCTTATTTTGTCATAGCAATTTTTAAACAAATCTTTGTGCCTGCTAAATACAAAATACAGAATATATTTTGATTAAAAACAAAATGAAACATAAAAAAATACAAACACGGAGCCAAACACAAATGTTTGAAGTACTGCAAATATCTTTTACTGCATTTAATCTATACAAGTCTAATAAATACAGAAGTTGTGGTGACCAAATGGATTTTTATTGCCAGCAAGCTCTTAGGAGAATAGTATGTTGATGGAAGCACACCTTGGAATTTTTTACACTTAAATGTTCAGAATGGAACAAGACACAAGCCCATTGGATAATCTAGTCTATACATGGGTTGGTAGACCTCTAAGCCCAGGGTTACACCTGCAGACCAATTCAAGGTAATAAAAACCAAGGTTAAAGTTTTTATACGCATCATAACACTGGTTAAATAACTGTAAAACCAGCCTGGCACATAAATCACAAACTGTAAGGTACACAGCATTTTAACAAAGGGACAGTAGGGTTGGCACAGTGATCAGAAGTGGCTTCTTCTCATGATGTGGTATTATGGAAAATACATGTTTCACTTTGCACACAGGACATTGCTTTGATGTGATTACAGGAAAAAAGAAAGTCAAATTTTCTTTAAAAAGAAAAAAAATTCATGTTCCATTCACAGAGTCAAAGCTCACCGTAGGCCACGCTACATGAAACAGAATGATCTTCCAAAAAATACTTGGCATTTTTCCCTTTGAACTCCTAACTTTAAATTTCTTTCTTAAAGAAACACAAGCATTTTTATTTGGTCAAGACAATAAATATAATTATAAGGACAAGGTACAAAAAACAGTGTCGATGTCCTCCTTTCTTCCCAGCACTGTGCGTCATCAGGCCTCTTCTTCTTCATCACTGTCTTTCATAGTGATCCCCTGAAGCCCACCTCCTTCAGAAACAGAGGCAGTGGCCTCTTCTACTGTGAGACGTCTGTGCAGAGTATCATAGGTCTTACTATTCAGTGTTCCTTCCAATACACCCTGCAACCGAAAGTCCCTGTAAGTTTTCTGGAGGAAGAAGAGAGAATTTGTTTAGATAGGTTAGATGACATGCATGTATGTAGATATGAGGTGTGATCAAAATATACAATAAATATTTACACTGAAAAACTAATTTACAGTGAAAGACACATTGCTATTAATCTCCCTCAAAATATTTGCTCTGACTTTGAAAACACTTATTCCAATGCTCATTGCTCTCTGAAGCAGTTCTGAAAGTCTTTTTTCATGTCTTTATGAGGTCTGACCAAAAATATGTTGAACGTTACTGCTGAGTGTCACAATGGAAAAACAGGCTTGTAAAAAAAACTACAGTGTGTCCTCACCTAGCCTTTCTACAGAATCTGGCACCGTTTGACTTCTGGATCTTCTCCAAAGTCAAGAAGACTAAAAGGTAAGCATCTGGAATCAATTCCACACAACAAGGGAATGACAATAGAGTAACTGAAGATGCTAAGAAAAGATGACTTCCAGAACTGCTTCAGAAAGTGGTAAGACCAATGGGATAGGTGTGTTTGAAGTTAGATGTGTTTGAAGTGAGTATTTTGAGGGGGATTAATGACAATGTATGTTTCACAGTAATACAGTTTTAAAATTAAACATTCACCATATTTTTGATCAAACTTCAGGTATAATTATATGTACTCAGTTGGCATTTAGAAAAACACCTTGCATAATCCACTAATGCATTCAGATTGTGACTGCCCACATCAGTCATCTTGGTGATACATTTCTGGAATGTACATTTCTGAAGTGAGTGACATGGAATAGTAGTACTCAGACTATAATCACTATGAATAGATCAAAATGTTATGACTATTAGGTGACAAATTTGTTCCCCTCCTCAAAACATTACTAGTTCAACTGCACAGAATTTACTGTTTGAATCATCTGTAACAAAGATAAAATGATTTGTATGTACATATTATATATATCTAATAAGAATAAATTCTTAGAGTTGGGGATTTAGATCAGCAGCATAAATGCCTCGCTGGCAAGCGCGAGGTCGTGAGTTTCACCTCTGGTACCAAAAACAAAAACAAAAACAAAAAGCAAAACAAAACAAAAAACCCAAAAAGAATAAATTCTTAGTATTTCAATCAAGTATTTCAATTAATACTGCATTTTGTAAAATGCATTATTTTAAGGAGCAAATGTATTGAGGGAGAGGTTAATCCTATTATCAGTAAAAGAAATTCACACTCTAAGAATTTGTGAATTCTTAAATGTATTTACATGTACACTGGGTAAAAATAAATTTCCCCCACTGGGTAAAAGTTTTGTATACCTAAATGTCTGCATGAATTTTACCTATTTCTTTGAAATTCCCTTAGAATGGGAAGGGCCAAATTCTGGCATAAAGCTTCCACAGATAGGATAATGAAAGAAGCATTTGTGTTTCTGTAAAATAATGAAATTTACACGTTATAATTATAATTCTAATAACAAAAAATAGAATATATATATATAAATTTATTTGCAGTGATTCTAAATACTTCTTCTGTGGCACTTAAAATATGTAAGCTTCTTTATGTTCACTTTTTAAAGAGATTATCTCCATATATTTTCCATGTCTAAGGGAGACTGGTATATTATTAGAGGCATTATTCTAAATTTTTAAAGTTGGAGACAAAAAAATCTAGTTAGTTAAATGGAAAAGTAAGGAACAAATGAAGTTATCCTGTTCTGTGCAAGTACTTTGAAGGCCTTCATTAAAAGTCTTTTTGAGATGTCTTGTTATGCTGCCCAGGCTGGCCTTGAACTCCTGGGCTCAAGTAATTGTCCTGCATTAGCCTCCTGAGTAATCAGGACTGTAGACCTGTGCTACCATACTCCACCTTGGAAGACCCATTTTTTTCTTTTTCTTTTTCTTTCTTTTTTTTTTTTTTTTTTTGGTACCAGGGATTGAACTCACCAGCTCCCACTTGCCAGGCAAGCACTTTCGCCACTAAGCTAAATCCCTGGCCCTGGAAGACCATTTTTAATGCTAAACATTTTTTACAGGTCTTCTACGGTCCTCTGTCACACTAAGAATATTAAGCAGCCAGACAGACTTCAATGGATTGGCCCAAAGAATCGGTACATAATCAATATGACACTAGTCTGTTCTAAGTGATTGTTGGGTTCTTTTTCCTCCTTTTCTCTGTCTGTCTGTCTGTCTATCTTTCTCTCTCTGCCATTATTTGCACCTAACAGATGAAAAAAGTCAAATGAGAATGAGGAATGTTATACTTCAGGTGTCAATATCCTAACTCCAGTAGCTGGAAATTATCAGTAAGAGATGCTTGATTTTGCCAAATACAATGAATGTGTTCTAATATTTCTATCATTACAGAAAATACCAGAATAAAATTCGAACACTTGAACTGAAGGTACTTAGTCACATGAGTTAGGAAATGCCTGTTAATCCCCTCATTTAACACACCTAATCTCTACTAACAGCCTTCTGGGAAAAACAGACCATTACAAGGAGCATTGGGATTTTCATATTTTATCATCCTGTCTTTTATCACTTAACTGATGTCCATGTTATCATTCCTAATTCATGAGCACCATGTAAATCATAAGGGTAGAGGATAATGTATTTTTTTGGATAATCATTTGCTATAAATAAAAGTCATATTTGAAAAGTCTATCAATGTACAAAAATGAATTGAACTCTGAGGAATGTTCCAAACAGGTATGAGTTAGATTGAGAATATTTTTTTCTCAAGTGATCAAACCTATTTTCACTTAAATTTCCATAGTTTAAGACATATGTGATCTACCAGCTTAACGTTCTGTAAGGTGAATAAGCTTATGATGATAAAGGCATAAGCTTACTTTGAGTCATGAATCACGATTAAAGTGACACTGAATGATGCCAAACTCATAGTAATTAACATTAGAACCAGTGAAATAATTCTGAAAGGCAAATTTTATCTAGAGTCTAGTAACTAATATGATTTGCATTTTATCACAGAAATTTGTGTTCAAACCTATTATTGTAGTTAGATTAAAAAATACTATACATCAAAAACACAAAACATTTACTGACAGATGACAGTATTATTGCCTCACTGACAGACATTTGTCTTTCTTGTTTTATTGAAATGACTGCCTTTAGACTAAGTTGGCAAGGACAGGTTTTAATTATGGATTTGCAATCCCAAAGGCTTTCTAATTTATATACAATTAAAACACTGTCTTTATTCTATTAGCAAGCAATGGCCAACTCACTGTTTAAAATTCACGAAATATTATCAACACTTCAATATCCTCCCTGTTATTCTCCCTGGCTGCCACAATGGCTTGGTTGGCTCCTATTTCAGACAAGTGCCTGCCCCAGGGTGCTGCTCACTTGTCTTCTTTTCTCCTAGCAAAAGAAGCAGCTGATTTATGGCAACCGCTTTTAAATGCCTTATGGAAACTACTGAGAACATAAATGCAACAGCCACTCTGATTTTGGGAAGACTGTATTTTTTTCCCTTCCCAAATAAATCAATCTGATGTTAAAATTTCACACATAATTTTAGAGACCTTGCTTTTTTTAAATGGAAATCTTACTGGTCTTTATTTATTCTTAGTAAGCAACATAAGCAAAGCAATTAGTGTGTAAGCATCTTTATAGGGAGGTTGGCTATCAACAATTTTGATGACCAGTGGGTCTCCTTGGGCACCGAAGAATGGTAAAGCTTGGGAGCAGTCAGGACTAGAACAGTAGTGTTCAGTAGCTCAGCTCTGGGTAGAATGCACCACTGGTGCAACACACAGACAAAATTCTTGGAAGAGAAACCTACTTTATGGGTCTTTACAGTTTTGCAATGATTTTTTGGTAAGCTGGCTTTTTGGGGACGGGTTTTGAGACAGGGCTTCACTATTACAGCCCAGGCTGGCCCTGAACTTTCAGTCTTTCCAGGCTCAGCCTCCCAAGTGTTTTATAACTTCTTAAATATTCACTAGGAAATGATCATTATGAAAAAACAAAACAACAACAACAACAAAACTACCAAAAACAAACAAACAAAAAACACAGATTCTGAAGAATGATAGATGTATGTATGAAACTGGTGAAGTCTGTTTATATTTAAAGTAGCGGGGCTGAAGTTACAGCTCAGAGGCATAGCACCTGCCTGGCAAAGTGAGGTTGTGAGTTTGATTCCTGGTACCAAAAAAAGGAAAGAAAGAAAGGAAAAAAAAAAACCAGAAAAAGAAAGAAAGAAAAACCAAAACACTAAATTAACCAATTCACCATGATTTTCATTGTGAAGAGAATGATTTTTAATTATTTAAGAGAACTTTACGTGTTAGTTAAATGTGTTAACGCATTGGCCGAACCTGGTGAATGCTTATAAAAAGTAAGACATTTATGAAATAAGATAAACTGGACTAGCTGTGTGTGGTAGCACATGCCTGTAATCCAGCACTAGAAAGGCTGAGGCAGAAGGATCACTGTGAGTTTGAGGCCAGCCTTGGCTGCAAAGTGAGGTCCTGTCTCAAAAAACCAAAAAGCAAACAAACAGGACTAGAGTATAATGAAATGTTACTGTATAATTTACAATAATAATTATTATAATATTTTGTAGGCCCTTCACACAGGGCTACATCCTCAGCCCTTATTTTTATTATTTATTTATTTTTTAGATAGAGTCTCACTAAGCTACCAAGTTGCCCAGGCTAGAATTGAATTTGCAATCCTCTTGCCTTGGCCACCCAGAATGCTGGGATTATAGGCATTCACTTTGCACACTCAACATAAAATCGTTCTTTAATATTAAAATATTCACTGGTATAAATACATAACCTCTAATCTCAGCAAATATATGTATACAATAAATTATTAACTATAGTCACATTGTACATTTTGAATATACAACTTTTTGTCAATTACATTTCAATAAACCTGAAATAATTTCACTGGTGCTTGATTTTTAACTACAAGAATGTGTGAAAATGAAAAAAAGGAATAATTTTGAAAAAACAAATGGAGATTTTAATTCTAAAAACAAAATAGAAGAGCTTAATGATTTATCAGCTAATACCAGTTGACTGAGTATGTAAATTTCAACATCCTGAATAGAGTAGGCATTAGTTAAAAATGTCTGACGGATAAGGATAACCAGCTAATATCAATACGGATCACAGTCCAGCATGGACTGAAATCTTCCAGGTGTATGTGGACGGTAAACACATTTCCTTAATTCTCTTTGATAAAAAGCAAACTTTACTTAAAATTTCTCCAAGTCACATCTATAGAAACCAGGAAGAAACAAAGGAGAACCAAGTCAAATAGAATACATCATAGCGTGCTTTCACTTTCTTTGTGAAACATATGATGTCTGGTAAAAAGTGTTCTGAATCAAAGTTGTTTTGTCTGTTGAATGTAGTGTGTAGCTAGGGTATTAATAATTTTGGT
The DNA here is from genome assembly GCA_004363535.1 of Dasyprocta punctata. Lineage (NCBI taxonomy): Eukaryota > Metazoa > Chordata > Mammalia > Rodentia > Dasyproctidae > Dasyprocta > Dasyprocta punctata. The sequence goes on along the minus strand of RJWM01004937.1, from coordinate 50,412 downwards.
GACAATAACTTGTCATTTATGACTAACCGCAATTACTATTATTATAATATTATATTATAGATCTGGATCTACAGTCCAATAAATTTGCTTATTTCCGACTTTGAAACAGAACTTTCTGTTTGTGGTTCTGTCTAACCTGTGATAATCTATGTATCTAAAGCATGAAACAATTTGTTAGACCATAGAAAACAAGAGAATGATGGAAAAAATGTAAAGTGCATTAAAAACTATCTTAATAATGTATCAGAGATTTTCTTTGGTATGTGTTAGAATCCTCTGAAGGCCCTATGTTCTAGAGTGATGCTAATAATACTACGACAGGGACGACACTTTGAGAACCCCTGTATATGATGCGTACATACACATACTAATAATGCATGTATGTACTACACATTAGATGGTGTTAAAATGGAAGTAAAGGTCTTCTTTTTAAAGAAAGTTGATTCTCAGTAGCTTAGAGTTATGTTCTCATATGCGAGGTAGATTTTTTCTTATGAAGAGTTTACCTTGGGATAAATTTTTTGCTTCTACTAGAATTTACAAAAATTTTGTTGAATAAATATTTTAAATCTCCTATTCAATAAATGTAACATATAGGTTATTACCTTTTCCCTTGAAGGACAAAGTCAAAATGGCCTAGTGAACTTACAAGACATCTTTGTTGGTAGTTTTGGATGGTTTCTAACATTCAAATTGGGCATCTTTTATTTATGAGAAGAGGCACACATGGTTCCAACAGAATTTAGGCAGTGAGGATGTGCTATGCTTGTACCAGGATGATAAAATAACTGAAATTGTCCTTACTCTATTGGCAAGTAGTTTAAAAGCCCTCAGAAAGATACATGATCCTAACAAATACAAAGTAAATGCATTATGAGAAAATATTTTTTAAAGAAAATTAATTCACAGTTATCATGGACCCATTACATTTAGGTAACTGTGCTAGGGGATTTATGTATTTTATCTTAAAATGTGATTGCTTGCTAACAAATATTCTTTGACTTATTAGTGCAAATAAATAAATTTATATTTAGCAATCTAAAGATTACTTATTAAAGTATTAAGTTATGGTGTTTAAGTGCTTATATTCACATTTTGTGTAAAAATATCTTGCCATTATTCTTTATAGCTTGATGGGCAATTCACATCTAAACACATTTTGTTTACCTTCACAATTTTGATGAGAGTCTTCAGTTGGTAAATATGAAGCTGGAGGTCTAGTCTATCAGCCAACCACACGCAAATGACTTTCATGGAATTGCTGTACCATTGCTGGAAAGAAAAATGAGAGCAGAGAGAACAAAAAAAGAAAAAAATCCTTTGTAGCATTCATTTAACAGATTTGGTAATGAGGGGGTAATGAAACATTCTGAAATGACCACAGATAAGCACTTAAAGTCAATAATGCTATAATTTCCTGTTAACAGAATTGTACGTTTTGCTAGAAAATCTGCTAAGTTGACCTAGGCTGTTCTTTACATGAATTAACATTACGGTCTTTCAGCTGTAACGTATTCATAGGAAACAGTGTTTTTGTACTCTGCAGCCTAGTAGAATGCTTTGTAATTTTTGGGCAACAATGGGTACTAAACATATATTATAGGACCAAATAGATGGCTGAGCAGCAGGAAAAAAACAGGTATATTATTTTGAAAGCAAAATTTCCTATTGGTTGGATGTTATACAAAAGATCAAATCGTGATGTGTTATGATATAAGTCACGTAATCAGTACCTAGAAATAACATTTTGAAGGGCTGATGGCAAAAAATGTCCACAATTTATTAAGCAGTAATACTTAGTCACACCTTTATCTACTATCAGTTGTTAAGGATTTGCCAACATGTTTAAAAACCAACTAAAACCAAGATTTATTGAGATCACAGGAAAAAACACTACCAAGATGGAACTAATGTCTAAAAATCTTGAAACAATGTCAGTTGACTAGATTATAAAAGATAGAGATCAGTTTCACTTTGTAAGTGTTTTTGGAGGATTTATAGTTTTTCTTTGTTTATTACAACTCTGAGGAATATAATAAAATTGTTCTCTAATATAATTTCTTGTTCCTACAAAATGTATATGAGAAGGAAAAATAGAAGAAACTTTGTTTTCTATTTTCAAAGAAAGGCAATTTAGCATTAATTGTGACATTTTGACCTATTAGTTATTATGTGACAGAACTAGGTTTATGTAACACTGTAAGAATAATGGTACTATATAGAAAAGAGAAATATTAGCATCCACTCATCATATAGGAAATGTCAAAAGAGTATTTGAAAGAGATTTTGTGTCTTGTTTGCATATATAAACACAACAACAGTACCAACACCCGTATTTTTAGGTATTTAGACACAGAAAAATACCTTCAATATTTTTCTCCATACAGGAAACAGTAAATTTAATTTCTAAGAGGAATCTTAAGTGATACAAATGTGAAATTTCTCTGGACTTGTATTTATTAACATTGTTCAAATACAATTTAGTATGAGGAATGGCATTTTAAGTAAAAATTAAAAAATGAATTTCACATTTCATCATCCATTTTTATTAATTTGTTTGAATACTGAACTTACATGTTTAAAATGAGATAAGCAAATTAAAATTACTGATTTCTAAGTATTATCAATCAAACAGATGACTGAAAGTCTCAAGTTTCTCAACTGTGATTTTTAAAACACGCACTACTTATGCACCTAGTTTTGTTCCTTCCTTGTGAGTACTTTTTAATTTTCCAGGAGATATCAAAATATCACAAACAAATTTATAAAATGAAGTACTTACACTCCTAGGTTCTTAAAAAACAAACCCCTAGGGAATTCAGTATCTTAGCTGAAATGTTAAATCCCAGTCTTGTATGTATAAATTTTAATTTCTGACATTCTTTAAATTCCACATTGATTTATTTCAAATTATTTAGCTCAACTTTTTGAGTTCATTTTTACTACAGTAAACACAGGCACTGATTGGCAATATTGAACTTAACATACTGAATTAAGATTTTTCACCCCATGTCACTTTTCAGATACTCTGAAAGTTAAAATGTGAAAATGGATACGATTTTTTGGAAATTACAGCATGTTGTAAGGGCTAGTAAATTTTTTCTATTAAAAAGCAAAAAATATATATTGTACAAAGTTTAGCATAATATTCTAGTTAATCTGTTAGAGTATGCAATTATTATATACATGGGTAAGTTGTATAATTTGAGGGAAGTGAAAATACTTTCTTAAAATCACTCCATGTTTATGTCTTTAAAAAATCCTTACATAATAAAAAGAATTCAACTACATTTCCCATTACATATAAATGATACTTATGATTGATAACTGATAAGATATTTAATGTAACATAGGAATTATTAATATAACTTCTCCACAGTGTCAATATTATAATTTGAGAGAAAAGGAATTTGGGGATAAATTTTTGTAAAGGTAAATATAAAAAGAGAGAAAAAAACAGAATTATTTAGTAAAAATTTTAAAGCTACTTTGCCATCATCTTACTTTGAAGGCAAACTATTCCACAAAGAAAAATCTTTAAGAAAAATTATTGTATCAGATAAAAAATGCACATTTTTGGTTCCCAGGTCAAGGTATTTTGAAGAAGCACTGCAGCTAAATTGTGCAAATGATTAAGGGAGAGCAGTAGCTGAGCTCAAAGCTTAGTGTGTGCTGCCACTAAGAGCACACGAACAACATCAAGACCTACTAGACCGCTGCTTTCTCATACATGGGGAGCATTCCCCACCCCCAGCAAACAAAACCACACACAGAAACCTCTAGCACCTTCCTAGTTCCACAGTTGGAATTAATGTCGCCTTTGTTATGCAGTTTACAGTACAGTGGTCCCATATTTTCAACTTGAGAAAAGAGTCAAAATTTGGATTAACTTCCTGTCTCTTGTCAAACCAATCCCCCCAAATAAAGCAAACCAACAAATAAAAACCTGCAAAAAGGTGAATGTGCAGTAAAGTGTGAATGTTAGGAAGTGCTTTTTCATTCTGGAAAAGTTAATTTTATCAAATAACTGGGGTGACTGTTCGCTTTTCCCTTCAGGGGATGACAAGGAAGGGGTGCGCCAGCCTGCCCCGAAGCCAAGGGCACGGCAGTACCATTTTATTCTTCGCTTTGGTCTACACAGGAATAAAGCAGTAACTGTATATTTTCCAATTTTTTCTACATCAATCCATGACAGCAGCCTACCACTTTAACAAAAAATATGGCTTTTTTTTTTTTTTTTTCCTTTTTGTGGTTCATTCAACTCCTGTAAGGGCATGCATTACTCACTTCATTTTCTTGAGATATCTCTTTTAAAGGAAAAATAAAAGAAAAGGAAAGGCTAGGGTTGACTCTGTGAGACCCTTGTATTTATTCACACTTATTGTGCATGACTGTAGACTGGTAAATCATATTAGCAGCCCGTCTCCCCATCAAGCTGCTACTTGCTTTCCAGCCCTGGGAAGGTTCAACAAATCAACAGGAGCACGGAAAACAGAACATCAGTCTAATCTAGTGTTTAAGGTGAAGTTTTCAAACCCAATCTAAGAAGATCTTTAGAGCAAGCAACAAGCTGAAGGGCTCAGAAGGTGGTATTGACAATGAAAGAGTGTTGAAATATTGAGAAGCGCAGCACTTGTGCATTTTTAATAACAAGAGGGTCAACAAGGACACAGCTCCCTCAGTGCCAGGAGCTGCCACTGACTATGGAAATTGCCACACCAGGGCTATAAACGCTCGCAGTTCATCAGCTTTCTTAAACAGTTCATCAGCTTTCTTAAACACCCTGAACCCCCTCAGTGGACCTTTAGTCTTGAATTAACAAACCAAAGCAATGAAAGAGGGTGCAGTCTGAATGGCTGGCATTGATCCCCAACTGTGTCAGCACTGCTACAGGCCCTGAAAAACTCTCTCTATTGTCAATAGAAATTGACAAACCTCCTCTCCTAAATAGTGCAGCTGAGCCGGCGGGCTCCACGCAGCTGTAAAGGGCTCTGCTCTTGGGGCCGTGGAGCACTAACAATAGAACAAGCATGAGCTCTTTGTCAGTCCCAGACTCGGCAATTTTCTAACAAGGATTAAAGTTGTTTCTCCGCAGAGCTGGTGAAAAGAGATTTAGCAACATACCGTGCTTTCTTCATGCAAGTTAAAGAGAAGTAGTTAAGGAATTTCATTATTCTGTTGACTGGTGGAAATACAAAACAAATATATTAAATATGCACAACTCCCTTTTCTGGCCTAATTTATAACATTTTGAGCATGATTCCATTAAATATAACACTTATCACCTAGGAACAAGCACTTCACATTTATTTTGGAAGTTTTATTTTTTGAAAGTCCAGCTGCTTGCCACCTGGAATGAGGTCTCAATACATACTAATGCACAATGCCTTTAGACCCTCTGTGGTTGATATTCCTAAATCTGAATCACAAGACCCCATAGGGTTTATATATCACGGCTGCTTCAAGCAAATGATTTCTGTCAGAATGCAGCTTCTGATGACGGCAAGGGAAAAATAGTTGCTTAGCTAGGGCACAAATCTGTGATATATTTTCTGCCTAAGTGTTTAGCTTTTTATTGATTATGAATTGGCACAACTGGTTGATGTATTTTTATTCTTCTCAAGCTACGATTGTCTCAATAGGTGGACAACAAAAGAAAGAAAGAAAAGAAAAGAGTCAACAGTTTTTAGTGCATTAAGATGTGGTGTGGCTAAATTTTCACAATATATATGTATTTCTTCACTTATTTCAAAAGAAAGCTGTTTTATGAGTAGAGTCACTGTACTGAAATAGCACCAAGAAAATCTCATCTTAGGATATAAGTACTTTTTAAGTGTAAAGCTGAATTGAGTAAAAGAACAAACAATATTATAAAAATGCTAAATAAAGATTTTGATGGTTGAGAAATATAAGCCATCCTTTACTGACTTTGGAGACCAACAAAAAAATTGAAAATACTAATGCTCTATAGTTTCACCAGTACTGTCCATTAAAAAAGTAAGCGTAAATGCTTCATTATTCATTGAGTGTTCCTTTTGTCAACAGTATATCTATTTAATTTCACTGAATTTGTGGCTCCCTCACTCACTCTCCATTTCTAAACATTCAAATGTAAATTTTATGCTAACGGTAAATTTGATATAATGCCCCTCCCCCATTCAAGGCATCACTCTGATACTATGATATCTTGATTCAAAACACGCTCCAACAACGGCAGCATTTTGAAAGTTTTAAGTGTGAGATTTTTGTTGACTTAGAATTGGATAGAGATAATTAGGGAAAACTGAAAGCAGCCTATTGATAGCTAAACATTCAGGAAGTGTTTCGTCCAATCCATACCTACAAACATTCTCAGCTAGGCCCAGAGACACTCTAGGGGGTGAGGGCTGAGATTTGTGGACACAGCAGCTGAGGACTGGCATGGGAGGGTACAGCGGAGGAGGGCAGGTAATCCTAGCCTTTCTTGCTCTACTATTCACTAGATTGGATCTCTCAGCTGACCTGTCCATACCTCTGTTTTCCTATCAGAGTGGGGACACAGTATAAATCTAACTTTAACATAAGATTCTTGTGCTCAACAGAAATACTGTGAGTTTAGATTTGGCTGTTAGAGGAAAGGGCACGATGAACTTGTGATTCTTGTAAAAATGAACTAAAGGGAGGAAAAAACAAAGCAGTCATTCTTCTGGTTTTTATATGCTTCTTCAATATAGCTTTATGCTTTCAGAATAAAAAAAAAATCCAAGTCTAGAGTTTCAGAAATTCTCATTGAGTGTTTGTTTTTAACTTACTCATTTTTTGCCTATGAATGAAATATAGTCATATTATAAAAATAAAATAATAAAGTGTAGTAACAAATGAGTAAGATTTATAAAGAACTGTGTTATTTTTATCACCCTCCTTTTCTTCCTCTTCCTCTTTTTCCTCCTTCTGTCTTTTTGTGTTCTTTTTTCAGTACTAGGGATTTGATCCAGGTTGATTTAGGGTCTTCACACTAAACTACATCTATGACTTTCATTTTTTGAGACAGTGTTTTGCTGAGTCAATAAGTTTCCAAGGCTGGGGTCAAACTTGCCTCAGATTTCAAGATTGCTGGGATCACAGGTGTGTACCACCTTGATTGGCTTAATATTCTTATAAATTCTGATTATAAAGGCATTTGAATTTTTATTTTTAGTCTTTTTGAGACAGGGTCTCACTATGCAGTTCTGTCTGGCTTTAAGCTCACTTTGTAGCCTAGGCTGGTCTCAAACTTGCAATGATCTTCCTGCCTCAGCCTCTTGAGTGCTGAGTGTGTGCCACCACACCAGGCCTATGAGTTTTTATTTTTCATGGGAAGTTCAAGTGGATGTTAAAATTTTCTTTAGTTCTCACAATAATTCTGCAGTAGATATTATTATTTCCACTTTACTTATCTGAAAACTAAATTACATAGGGAGAAAACTGAGTTGAGAGTAACTTACCTATTTAAGTTTGTATAATAAATATATTACGTGACATGGTAAAGATATCACTTTAGAGTCAGCATCTGTAACTACTAAGTTATTCTATTTACCCCTAGGACACAATCTGTATTTATGATCTGTCAATAAAATCTTTGATTCTTAAGAATTATTTAATGCTCATAGAAGAAAACTAAGAAAACAACTACCATTCCTAGAGGTTCCTGAATTATGGCACCAGATTGTCTACAAATTCTTTTAGTTATTTCAAAGAAGCTAATTAAAATTTCTTCCAGGTTGAAGCAATTCACATTCCCAAAGAACAAACATATCTGTAACTCCAATAATGTAATGTGCAATATAAATAAATTCTTTGAAGAATCACACTCCATATTAGACAACCAAATGGTTATACGCCATATCTTTCCTCTATATGCTCTTTTAAAGGTTTGTTTAAAGTGTCATGTCTCCTAATGCTTAAGAACACTGGAAGACATTTTATTTAGTGAGGTAATACAATGTGGTTCATGCATAGTAAAACTATATACTATGTGGTCTTCTTAATTATTTTTAACAGCAGAAAGAAGTAGTTAATTCATGTCTATATTTTTCTTCTACATTTAATAAAATCATACTTAGGGTGATTTTCAATTTTTAACTCCACCAGGAAGTTTTGCACTTAGGAGCATTATAATACTTACTAAGGTAGGGAAAAGGTAAAAAGCGCTAACATGGGAGTGTTGGCATATAGCAGGTGCCTCAGAAATGCTTGTTGACTACTGAACAAATTATCTTGGCAGTTTCATTGTTTCTCCCTTTGAAAGACCATGAGCATAATAACTGAGATAATTCCAGATGTGTTAGATCTCTTTCAGTTACAGAGAAGAATAAATGAAATCACAGGACAAGTTCCATAAACTGGAAGCTGGGCCTGAGCTGTGGTCAGTTCATTACTCTCTCATTAATCCAAAATGCCCTTCATTCCAAATTATCCTCCAAGTAGTAATAAATTTCTTGACACTACACACAGTGTACTAAAATCAATACTGCTCCATATTCTTATCATCAAGTAGAGAAATGTCTGTAAGTTTATTCTGCAGTTCTTCTCCTGGTCTTAAGAAGATCAATGATTGTAAACTGATAATTTCAGATAACCACTTATTCCACCCTCGTCATTTCTACTCTGCTACCAATGACAGAATGCATACTAATATTTTTGAGTGAAATGATTAACTAATGGTTTTGGGTGATTCAGGGGTCAATTCAGTTACAATAGCACCCACACCAATTCGAGGAAGACACATCTCTTAAGAATTATTCATTTGGGGACTATGACCTTTCATCTGGCTAAATCACTCATTTTGAATACTGTAAGATTCTGGTTAAATCTTTATTTTAAATCAAGAACATACATCCTAATTACAGATACAGTGAACAAATGCAGCTGATACTAAATGGTACAACTGAAATTTCAAGATAAAACCTAGGCTACTAAATGAGTTGTTAGCATGTCTTTCCCCTTCAGTTTTCTTGTAACATTGGGGAACATTACAAAACATCTTTTTGAGAGTGTCACAGGCCTTGGAGCAGACAACCACCTCTCTGTCTCTAAGTCATGGTACACTGCTGCAGCAACCATTTGTAGCAAACTGCATGATCTGAATCTTCTATACTTGTGGAATCTTGGCCTGCCATTCCTTCAGTCTGGACTACTATTTTCAATGTCATCTTCCTGGCCAGATTCACGTTAGCCTTTCAGACTCAACTCATCCATTATCTCTGCTATGAAACCAATGCTATTTCTTACCAGGGAGAATTAAGTGCTCCCATATTTTCTGCTACTAGCTCTCTACTCAGATGTCTATAAGATTGTGGAATAATGCAGCATGTCTGGTTTAATCTGCTTTGAGTATCCACAAGGCATTAACTGAACTGTACTTTCACTGGTCTCCATTTCCTAGCAAAATTTCTGGTATGTAGCATGTATTTTGCATTTGTTGAAAGACTAAACGTTTCTAATTATTTGTAAATATGAACGGCATATATAAAAACATTTTACATTTTATATGTACTGTATTTATATTTTAGGCATCTATAGAACTCCTAGCCTTACTATTATATATATGTCATACTGTATATAAATACATAAAAGTAATGGCAGGGCAGTTTTTTATTAGGAAAAGGTAAGATGTTTACAAGTGCTAAATTCATAATTGATTGGAATCACATTTCATTAATAGAAACATAACTTATACAAGTTCAAATTATAGAAATTATCAGAAAGGAAACAATTTCATTGGCTACAGAAACTTAAAACAGGAGCTTTTTTTTTTTTTTTTGGTACTAGGTATTGAATTCACAATCTTGCAACTGCCAAGAGGGCACATAAACCATTGAGCCAAACTCCCAGTCCTACCTTTTTTTTTTTTTTTTTTTGAGGCAGGGTCACACTATATAGTTCAGGCCGGCCTTGCTCACCTTGTAGCACAAGCCAGCCTCGAACTCACAATGCTCCACCTACCTCAGCCTCCAGAGTGCTGGGATTAAAGGTGTGGGCTACCATGCCCGGTTTAAAGCAGAAATTTAAAATGTGACAGTCTAATTCATTTTATGTGATGAGTGAAACAAAGAAGGAAGTACTAAAAATTAATAAAGTTCCACGTCTATCTCCACGAGTGCCCACATATGTACTCTCGAACACCAAGATACGCTAATGCTACAGGGTCAGGTGCTGCTGTGCTCCTGCTGGGTGGCCCTCCAGAGGCTGTAACCTAAGCAGGAACTGCCTGCCTGTTCCAGCATATGCTCTGGTAGACTGAGACCCAGTCCTGGAGGATCGCAGGCTGCAGGGCATATTTGGGGACATGGTTAGCTGTGCTGCATGCATATTTTCACTATGTAGTGACATGTCCTGCGTACCTTCTAAACTTGTTTGCTTTGTAAGCTGTTTTCATAGAAAGGCAGAAAAATATAGTTGCTGTGGGAATGTTTATCCTGTTTGAGTATCTTAGTTTTTGGGCAACGGACCCAGGACAGCAGGGTATGATTGAGTTCAAGGCCAGCCTGAGCTGCAAAGTTAATTTAAGTGCAGCCTGAACTACATAATGAGACCCTTTCTCAACACTCACCCCACTAGAGAAAAAAGCTCCCCCCCAAAACCCCAAAACTTACCCAAAACCAAAACTGAAACCAAACCAAACAACAACAACAACAAACCTAGGGCAGAGACAGTAGGAAAATATAGTCTGATCCTAAAGTCAGGGCATGTGATGTTACAAGTACTAGAACTAGGTACAAATTATGTTGACACTGAATTTTTGGCAAATTTCCAATTATTCACTTAGAACAGAAGTAAATAACATGCATAGTTACTATTGCTTACTTGAAAGGCCATATGATTTTAATTATATGTAGTTATTTTCACTTGAAAAAAAAATCTACAACTATTCTGCAGGTGAAAAAGTGAAACATTATGTGGCAATTAACCATTTCTCAAGAAGAGTCATTTGGTCATCAGAATGTGAGCTCCCTAAGGCAGAAATTAGTCTGTCTTGCTAAATACTGTGGCTCCAGTTGCTAGCACAATGAGTGATCTTCAGAAATCTTTAAAAAATACTAGTTGGATAAAAAAGAATAACAAAAGGAGTTCTCCCTGCTCTAGTGAGAATCCTATAGTGTCACTGTGACATCTATATCAAACTATGTGGGAGAAAACCAGTCCCTAACACCTGAATCCTAATAGTCACCACCATCTCTTACACATGGTAACTGAATGGTAAAATATTTGTTTTGTAGACACTTGACATGGGAAGCATCGTTTAAATGAATATTCTCCATCAATAAACATATAGGAATAGGACTAATGAAGAAAGCCAACAAAAAATATAAGGACTACATAGGACCAACTTTATGGAGATGAGTAAAGCAAAAGTGTTAGAAATCTATGTAATAGAATGCATAAAAAGAAATAAGGCTTGAAGGAATCTTGTTTAGCCACACTCAAAATACTACATCCTATTCCTGACTATACATCCTCAGCATGACTGAGAACACTTTGAGAAGTTTCAAAGGGGAGCCACAAAGATGATTAAAGGGCTAGAAATAGGGCCTGTGAAGAGAAGTTAAACAAACAGGGATTATTTATCCTGGAGTAGACAAGTATGACAGGTGCCTTAATAACTGTCTTCATATATAGGAAGGATTATTCACTAGAGGATGCTGGCTGTCTGCTATTTGTCCGGCAGTGAGAGGAAAGGGCAAAATAGATTTAAAATGCAGTATAAAGAATTTAGATAAGGTGGAGGTAAGACGTTTCCTTTTTTTGAACCAAATATCTTGCTCACATGAAGATAGTGAAATTTAGATGATTCTTGTATAGGGCTGGGCTGAGATTAGGAGCTACATTGGTCTCTTTAGGTGTTAATGTTCTTTAAAAATTATTGCTTTATAATTTCCTGTCAATTCACTCAATAAACATGTTGAATGATGGTTTAACCACAAAAGCTTTCTTCCACAGATTTCTTTTAGTTGGAATTAGTCAATAGTGGCAACCTCGCTGCCACTGCTGTGCCCACGTGTGCATAGTGCTGACCCTGCAGAGGGGGCTGTAGAGAGGACTCGAAAAGGAGGTGGCTCACAGAGGGGGAGTACAAAAAGCCACTGTAGGAAATGGCCTTAAAGCCATATGTGTTACCAGCTTATGAAATTAGGACTGAGGGAAAGGAGAGGAGTAGCTGTCACCTCTATGAAAACAATACACTGGTCAACTTCTAGAGATGCTGGTCTCAGGGGAGGTCTGGGCATTCTCATTAGTAAGTCGCTGGTGGCCAGCTGAAGTGCAGGCATGCGAAGTCACCAGGGTAAAACCAGGACCTACGTGGTGGCAGAGTCAGAATTTCTACACCATCTTAAAGTGAAAGAGGCATGAAATTTTGGAAATGTTCAACATGTTGCTTATAATCTAACATTTAAAAATGCTAGGGACCATGTCTCAATCTTGAGTAACTATTAAGTCTTTGACTAGCTTGTGTGGAAGAATGCAAATGTATACTCCTGCAATTGGTGTTTAGAAAAATTTCTGGATGAATATGAAAGTTTTGTCACCTTCCATTCATCAAAGATAATCTTACCATTGCTAAGACAGCATAGGGGATCAACAACATCTTTTCCTTATTTAAGCAAAAATTTCCAATCAGTACATATGTGGAATTTTTTTTTTTTTAAATTGTGAGTACAATTAAAGGTGAGTTAAGGCTCTGGTGGAAATCTAAAGAGCATCAGCAAATTTGAGCACTGCTCAGCTTTTGAATTGCTTTTCTACTTCTCAGTTCTTTTAAATGGTTTTCTATGGCAGGAACATTTTTCTTAATTAGTCACAGCTAATTAGTGTTCTGGCATAGACAAGTAATCAGAAATGTCAGAGCTGCAAGGCTACATCTCCCTAATCCTTTGATAATAATTTAGCCTCCTGGGAGGGCCCCAAGCTGTGGTAAGTAGTGACTGACAATAAGGCAAAATTAGGTGGGCAGCAGACCATTAGGATAGAAAAATAAAAAGCACTACCAAATCCTGCTGAGCACCATCAGGCAACTAACTGCACTGCCAGATGAGGTGCCTGTTTAAGCCTGTGTTGTTAATTAGCTGATTCTACCAGACCTGCCACATATGTCCAGGTGCCTCATGCAAAGATGTGTACTTCTGGGCATGTGCCAAATGACAATTGTGTTCCACGGTCACATTTCAAGAATCTAAGTAAGAAGTCCACATATTTCTTGAAGATTCTTTTGAATTATCAAAGAAATAAGATCAACAAGCTACAATACATTTTCTTGTTGAGTTTCTTTTAGGCCATTAGGCACGCTTATCTCAAGTTTCTCAGGTTTTAATTCAACAACAGCTTAGATTCAAGTAAGGGCTTTTGGCCTCTCCGAACAGAGTCTGGACTTGTTAAAGCTATTTTGGCATACACCATACATCAAAAGTATATCCTTTTATAAATTCTTACACTTACAAATAATAACATTAAAATGAGGATTATTAACTCAAATGAACCAGACAGCTATAATTCTGTAATTTGAGAAGTTTTCAAGAGAAACAAACTTTGAGGGGGGTAAAAACAAAAAAAATTGAGCAAGCTCTGTATAGCGTTTCCTGAGGCAGATGAGAAGACATAGAGAGCAGGTCTGATTATGAGTATCTTAAAAGAGATCAGACAATTTCAATGGGCATATAAATATATAGGTTTAAAAAAGCAGGAATACAAACAATTAGAAACAGAAAACCCCCCAACATCTGGAAGGCAGTGTGTCAAAGCGGCTATCTCTGGTGCTAAAATAAGTGAGAAGAGGAGTGAATAGATGCTACTTCTAGAAGGTATATAACAAATAGATTATTCAAGCTCTTAAACCTACTTTTACAGTACTGTACTATATAATTAGGTATCAGGGCACAAAATAAAGGAATATAAATTATCCCAGGCAGCCTCAAATGCATCATTATACTTCTTATCTAGCTGTTTCTATTGATGGAAAAGGAAAATAATGGTTATGACACATGGGTAATATTAGTATTTACTTTTGAGTGTTGATAGAAAAATCATGGTAGGTCATAAGGGACTAACAGTAAATGTTTCATACTTGTGTGCTTTTTTTTTAAACGTGTACTTTTTATACAGAAACCAAAACCAAAACATACTCTGTAATGGTAATCTGTATTAATTTAGTCTATAAACAAAACTATGAATAATTTGAAAGGGAATGATCAATTGAAAAGAAAATTACCATTTTTAAATTGATATTCACATATGAGAGAAAATATCTATGATATCACTGAATTGTAAGAAATGCAAAAGGGCAAAGACAGTCTTCCATCTTAATGGGTTCTAGTCTGTATTGCTAATAAAAAGGCCAATTACACAGACAAAATCTCACCCAAAGAATATGAGTGAAAAAGAACACTGTCACTTCTAACTACATATGACCAAGAGCATTGGGGAATGTTTTACCTAACTGTTATGTCCACTCATGTTTTGGTGAATTCAACTATTTGTAGAAAAACAACAACATAATATACTTAATCTTTAAGTAAGAGTAATGTTAATGTTACCAAAGATAAATACACTTGCATGAAAAACTTGCTCTGTTTTTTATTTGGCAGTCCAGAGACAAACGGGGCCATAAGTGCAAAATTAGTTTTACTTTTAGAAGCATATTTACTTGTAATATTTCTATTTTTTAAATTGAAGCATAAATGAGCTCATTTATATAGTTTAGGTCAATGTACTCAAAATGTCTACTTTTGAGTTCTTTAGCACTAAGTAAGAATTCTTTTCATAGAAAGTTCTTAGAAAATAATACTTTATGAAACACTGTTTGGATGAATATAACTGATTAGTTAGCACTTAAAGAATTACTTTTAATCTTATAAGTCATCATAACAATATTTTAAAAAAATTCATTGCTCCTTAACAATTAAATATTTAATCAGTTTATAACACAGGAGAAGGTTTAATCTGCATGATTTACCAATTATATACTGCACCCTGGGGTGTTTTCAGCAACAGGAAATCTACAATGAGATTGTTTCAAAAGGATTCAAGATGGGCAATGCCCAATGCGCGCATGAAATGTTGGCTAGTTAGGCAAGCTCACTGTGCATCTCAGAAAATAACATATGTTTCACCCAGCCCTCAGATCTCCATACTGTAATGTTCTTGGGCCTTAGGAAATGATAACGGAGGGTACTCTTGTGGCCACTTTCCAGCCCAGAGAAGCACAGCTCTCCAGGAATGCCCCTCAACATCATTTCCAACACATGCACACCCGTGGCTTGTGCCACATGACCTGAAATTTAGAGGAGTGAATATCATTGTGCCTGAGAAGAAACTTCACGGGTGACATTAAAATTGGAAGTGAAGAATTAGAAAATCTTTGTCATCCTTTTATACTGACATTAGACAACTTGAAAAACGGTTTTTATGTGACAATAAATTTAAAAAGACATGTGGCAATGGTTTTTATGTTAAAAAAAGAAAAGAACTCTGAGGTAAGAGAAATCACCCACAAACCAGACCCCTCTCCAGGTCTATCTATGATCTTTCCTACTATAGGAAAACTTCCTTTAGATATCTCTTGCCCAGACAGAACACTATTATTAACTGAAAAATAAGTATAACATGAAGATTTTAAACTTAGCATTATATGTCAATAACCACTTGAGAGGCAGAGATAATTTCTGTTTTAATAGCCTGGCCACCTGGAGAAGTGAAGCATGAATATAAAGTATATGAGTTCCAACTACTATTTTAAATTTTGGTTTCAGGACAGTGTGGCAGATATACAAAATGTCACATGGAAGAAATACTGTTTGGTATACACTTTTCTATTTATCCACTGCACTTACTATTATTTTTTAGCTGGGACACCTTGCTTCCATTTGGTTATCATGAAAGAACTTAAGAATTGCTACTCTGAGTCGCAAGACTCTTTATACAACTGACTTAATTTCTGTCACCTTTGCTAAAAATTGTTATGAAAAGAATCATGGGTTTAAAATCTGGGTGGATTTCAGAAACCATCTGAAATTCCAATATTTTTACTTATGAATACTAAATAACTAAATTGTGTTTTGAACAGATGACATAACTTGTGAAAGTTACCCAGATAACTAGTGGCAGTACTGTGGTTGTAACTGAAGTTCCTGGATTCTTCGCCTTTTGCTACTCCCAAAGGACTATTTGATAATTTATTATTTATTATTTCAAATCCTATAACTCTGAAGTATGGTTGAGGCAGCATAGATTTTGATAAGCGAATTTTGGAGAGTCAGTTTTAAGCCTTGACATTGAGTAAGTCACTCTTCTGTGTGGAAGATTCATTAACCTAAAAATAGGATAAAATAGGGATGATGGCACCTACCCCAGAAGTTTGGAAATGATAAAGCACTTAGTACATTTTCTGGCATATGGAGGTGCCCAGGGAATAGCAGTGGCAACAGTTAATATTATTTTGATAGCGTGAAAGATTAGGGATGTATCTTCAACTCCGTTATTTTTGTTAACAACATGGACCTGTCATTGTTTACTTACAGTATTTAAAGTTATTTCTGTTTTAAGCAGAAAGTGTTTCATAAGTTGAACCACTTATAGGGTAAAAGAGAATTCCTTCACATGTATTCTATTATTACTTTTCCTATTTCAGGATTTGACAGAAAAGTCTAATTTATCCTATTTGTGGCTTTTAAGATTATACAGATTTTCATCACTTTCCTCTAAAGTATTTTGAGGTTCAGAAGCCAAATGTCTCATCTACGGAAGCCGGAAGAAGAATAGGCCAGGACGCTCAGCCACCGACTTCATGGTGTCTGGGTGTAGAGGTTGTACATGGAGAACCCTAATGTTCATGTTCTAAGGTGTTCCAAAGCACTAGACAGAAATCTAGGGCAATTGTCTTTTTTTTGTTGTTGTTTTTTTGGTTATTTAACTGATCAAAAGTTTTAGAACTATGGACACCACAATTACTTAGGGAAAGTTCCACAGACTTTTCAATAACCTCTTCCAGAAATAAGATTGTTTACAACACATGAATTCTTTTTTAAAAGTGTTTGGGCCAGGATCTTCCTCTTTTTTTGGGGTATTTGTTTGTAGTATATAATGAATGCATTCTTTGTGAGGAGTTTGTTCATGTACATAACACATCTTAATTATTTTTCATCCTATCCTCCTACCTCTGCTCCCTTCAATTCTTGCTCTCTTTCTCATTTGCAAAAGCTCTATTTCCACATTTTCCCCCCAATTCTCTTTTCCCCTCATCTCTTTTTCTTTCTTCTCCCCTCCAGGATGAATGTCTTATAGGTTAATTATTTTATATAAAGATAGTTTTATATCTAGTAAGTAAATTTCACCTAGGAAAATACTGTGATATTCTTTAACAGTTAAGACTTCACATTGCATGACTGGAAATTACAGTTACTGGTCCCTTATCTGAGCTGATAAAACCACTCTATGTTAAGTCACCATAATGTATATGTGCATGTTTTCTTCTGCATCTGAATTTAGGAGGATCCATTTACTTACTAACATAGGAAGTACTCTAATTGGAATAACAAAAAGTTTGTCATAATGCTGAGCGCAATTGTTCTGTTCAATCTTTTATCTCTAATAGGCTAAGGTTGCTAACAGCATATTTAGGGTCATTATTTTCAACTGTTTCTTGACACCTAACAATATTATTTTAAGCTCCAGCCAAGTGAATTTCCAATAATTATATAATGTCTCTCAGTAATGATTTGTTGCTTGAGATACATATTCTACTTTACCTTTCAACACATACTTGATAACCTCTCATTTACTAACTGTAATTGAAGCAAATTCAGTGTTGGCTAATTAGGGGCTCTTAGTATCCCCTCACACATATTATTCTTGATGACATATCAATAGAATTAGGGTCTATTTTTATTTTTAATTAAAGTAACAAAAATGTGCAACTTAAAGTATTAGAATGTTTAAGGACATTACAATTATTTTACAAATAACAGGTCCAATGTTCTATCATGGATATGCAAAATGACAAAATCTTCATGACAAAAACACAATGGTTTGGAAGCAAACCTCTAGCCATTCCAGATGCTTAGGTATCAGAAGAGAAGTATAAAGAACCAAGACATTAAACTACTACATTATTTGAATGTTGGCTTCCTTGGAAGCAATTTAGTCAGCTCCATTTGTTATTGTTGCCACATACATGTTCTTACAAAAAAGTTCATGAAGGAAGAGGAGTTTAAGTGAGGAATATCTTTGAGGTGAAAAAAATTCTACATTTGTTATGAATTGAAGGTGGGCGAGAATGGTTCAAGTTTGCAGGTCACTAATAGGTCCTCAGACAAAGAAATGAAGATGTTAAGAAAACGTCATGCCTTCTGACCCCTGCCCCTAACAAATCTATCTACAGGGATCTATTTCCAGGATTGCTCTAGCTTATTTTCACCACAGAATATGTGCTTTAGCTATACTGGGAGGAAACCTAATAGAAATAGCATCAACCCAACTTCCGTTTCAGTTCAACAATATTGAAAATCACCACATAAGCAAAAAAGTAAAAGTGAACTTGGAAATGAAACATATGCTTACAGAGCAATAGCAAATGGAAGCAGAAGTTGCTAATATGGTTTCAGTATTTTGTAAAAGTGCCAGCTGGATGGATGATAATTTTTCTACCCCTGCAGGGCATCAAAGCTTTTAGGAAATCATTCTTTTCACACATATTAACACTTAGCTTATTAAAACAGATGATACTTTTATTGTAAAATGGCCTGGGTAGAGGCTGGAAACATAAAGTCAGAAAGGTAAGATTCACTTTGACCACACAATCTGACAGACAGCCAACACTGACAGGGCAGACTATGGTGGAGATGATGACGTAGCAGGACCCTCTGTAACTGCCACAGCTGAAGTGTCACCAGAGAGCCCGTGAATTGCTGTTATGAAAACATTTGCAGTAACTTGCATAATTAACTGAAACAGCCAGAAAAGCATTTCTAAAATGCAGAGAAGATGTACATACATAAATGCACTTAGAAGCAAATACATTTCAGAATCAGCATTGTGGTGAGTTATGCAAAGTTTTGTCTCAAGCAGAGTGCTGTTTCCCTTGAAATGAGTTAACGGTTGCAAGTGAATGACAATATTGTTATTTAAATTGACTGCTCCCTTAATTACTCCTATAGATACTCAACAAACAAAGCTTGATAATCATGCTATCTAAAACCACAATCTCCCAGGTCTCCTTGTCATGTCTAAAGGAAGACTGCAGTATGGATAAACTGTAATACATATGTTTTAGCACATATCAGTACTTTAAATAGATGAAAATGATTAATAACAGTGCAGTGGCAGGTACTTGGCTTTCCTGCAGTGTGTTTCTTTGTTTAACTGAAGAATATTTTGACTCACAAAAAATTTGTGCAGTAGGAAACATTCATTACACACGGTTTGTTTATGAAATGCTGCAAAGGAAAGTGAAGTGAAGCTGTCCACAATGGTAAACTGATTACCATTGTGCTTGTTAAAACTAACCTCTCAAGGTTATTGAGATTCTCATTCTAAAGGTGATAGTTTTCATGTAGAAAAGGTAGTTAATTAATGCTTCTATCACCAGACAAGAATACAAAAATTATCCACTATATTAGCTGCACAGAAGGAAAAGGATCAAGGAGAGTCTGCTTTGCAAACATACCATCAAAATGCAACTTTTCTCTTTGCAGTATATCTTTAACACCAGCATACCTTGCCGGTGTAACTACTTACATCGAACAACTTTTCTATATACATTTCTTCATTGACCTTTTCTCGAAGAATATCCTGGTTTTGCCGAACAAACATAATATAGGTGTCTGCCAGATCCATTCCTGGTTTCTGTTGTAAGAGAAAAGCAAAAGGAATAAAATAATATCAGGTATGATTTGGGAAATTATTATGTGTCATTTCCTGAAAAATAAATTTGAAAGCTGCTTTGCAAAATATTCTGGAGGCTAAATAAAAAATAAGAACCTTCAATAAATTCCATGATTAAATAGTTTATGTTGATGGTCACTTTTTGAGGTCATATTTATTATTTAAAAGATTAGAAACACGTGGTTGTAAGCCTGTAGATATCTTTATAAAAGGCTATCTTGAAAGGTCAATATACCGTGCAGTATAAATGAAAGATTTTTTCCAAAAATTTTCCACATGGAATTATTTTCTAGCTGTAAGTACAATTCATTATTAAAATATTACTATTATTAAAATGTTTTCTTTGGACTGCTTCTTTTGATTACTATGGAGGTTCAAGGGAATACAAACAAAATGTTCTTATTAAGCACAGTAAAACAGTATTAGAAAGACACAAAGCTGCTGGGCATGATGGTGTACACCTGTAATCCCAGCTACTGGAGAGACTGGGGTAGGAAGACTGCAAATTCACCAGTTTGGGCAACAGAGCAAGAGCCTGTCTTGAAATAAAAAAAATAAAAAAGGGCTGGGAATATAGCTTAGTGATATAGCACTCCTGGGTTGGATCCCCAATATTGGGAGGGTTGGATAAAAATATTTACTATTATGAAGTGAAACATAAAACACGTTGTGTATTATCCATTGCTCTTATTTACTATTTATTAATATTATCTTTAAAATTTATTTTAGACATGCAACAAGAAAATCAGTGAACTAGTCTTCCATGTAGAGACAAAGAGGTAAATTATTTAGCTTTCCAAAATTATCTAATATTTGGTATCTTTTACTGTTACAGAAGGTGTAAGAGTTAACATTATTCCCTGTTGCTATACACTAAAGAATCAATACTAGGAAGGGATACAATCCTAAATAGCTGCTAGAGCATTTTTCTTCTCAGTTTATGATTAGTTTTTTTGAATTTCACAAAGTTTGACTAGCTAATGAAAATAATTATTTGCATCATCTACATCTGGGGTTAATTCATACTCTGTATTAAGTTATTTCATTAGAGTATATTAGAACAAAATAATGGAACTGATCCCCAAATAGGACAGCCTTGCATCATTTAATGTCCACATGATGCACTTATAACCCTCTGTAAGGGCTGATTTATAAAAGTAAACATAAGGAAAACCAGATGAAAAGGAGCATAGATCATTTAACTATTACTACTTCTAGCACAGTGGTAACATCTTAAAAGACAGAAAGTCCTTGCTTCATTTTTTTGGTGGGGGGAGGAAAATATTTTATCATAATAAAACTGGCATCTCTGTCTTAATCAATGTGTAGTATAGGCAATAATCTATCACACTTATGGTATTTATAAATGCTAGCTTTATTTTTTCTGAGAAAATTTTTTAAAGGCAAAAAAGATAAACAATGAAAGAGTTTCAAAACAGGTTAGTAGCACAGTTACAATAGTTGTCTTTGTAGTGGTTACTCGGAGTACAGGATATAGGTATGATATTTTGTGTAAACAATATTAGCACAAAACATTCTTTTCAAGGAATAGAAGCTAGCTGTATAATTATCTCAATTATCTTATGTGTGTGTGTACACACACACACACACACTTTTTTTTTTCTTTTTCTCTTTCTTTCCCCTTAGAAAATTATTTCTGTGTGCTAAGGATCATTTCAATTTCTTACTGTTCTTATATTTAGCTTAAAGGGAAATACATGCCATGTAAATTCAAGGATCTTTATACCATAACACTGGTATAACAAAATTAGCTAAAATTTGAAATAACTATGTATGTAAATGTCCTTACTGGTCTCTTCCTCAAAAATATCCATAATATATACATATAGATATATATAATCTCAAACCTAAAGGAAGCAACTTAACAAATTCATTCTTTCATTGTTTTTGTTTTGATGAGGACTCGAACTCAGGAC
Organism: Dasyprocta punctata; assembly: GCA_004363535.1. Taxonomy (NCBI): domain Eukaryota; kingdom Metazoa; phylum Chordata; class Mammalia; order Rodentia; family Dasyproctidae; genus Dasyprocta; species Dasyprocta punctata. The sequence goes on along the minus strand of RJWM01004937.1, from coordinate 28,585 downwards.
CTAGTGCTTGCCAGGCAGGTGCTTATACCACTGAGCTATATCCCTGGCCCTCCTTCACTATTTTTCTACAAAATCTTATAATCAGCATTTGAAAGCATAAGTAACTATAGGGAGAAAAACCTGGGTTTTGTTTGTTTGGAGGTCATAGTGAAAGAATTATACATCAGTTTTTCAAATGAAGAAGCTGGTTAAATCATACAGATTGCTGGTATTTGAGGGGGATAACTAACCCATTAGATGAGTATCTCTCTATGTGCCTCTCAAACTTTGTCAAAACACTGAAAATGAGAACATTTAGAAAATACACTGGCGCAGGATGAAAACGACATGATAGCAAGATATCTCAGTATCTGAGTTTCAGTCAGGTGCCCGGAAACAAGACAATATGACACACATAATACCAAGGTACTGGGTACAGCTACACTCAGAGTGGAAGAAAAGACAAATGAGAAGCTTGCCTTCCCCTTTTCCCCACCCAACTTCAATTTTATTTCTGCTTTTCAAAGGAAAACTATGCTTGGAAGTTTAATCCACTCAGTCACTTGACCCATCAGACTCAGCAGAAAGGAAATTCTGGCCAGGAAGAATAGGGAATAATGACTTTATACATTTGCCAAAGACAAAAGGGTAACTTCTACTTCCTTGATCAATTTCAAGATAATATCAAACAAGATGAAACATTTTCCAAGAAGAGTTTATCTTTCATCACCAAAACCCAAATGATACTTTACAATTGAAACCTAAAAGAATCTAAATGCTGTATCCTACTGGCTGATTCATGGGACAAAATACTGAAATGCGTAAGTTAGGACTTTTATAACTTTCTAAGGACACAACAGTCTCCGGTTGAGGATGTGGTATAAAGCTCATTTAAAAGTTTATTCCAAGAAATTAAATATTGCTTTTTCTTTTTTGAAATTGCATTTTTTTTTTTACTTTACCACATTAAGGTCTACTTGCCCGGAAAACAAAACCTAGAATTCTTACATTCCTCATTAGCATTATTTCTTCCTTTATCTTTGAGCTGTTTACCTATTCTTGAAACTGTGACATATGGGAATTTCACACCTAGTGAATATATTTTCATGTAGCTTGTGGCATGAGACTATAATCATTAAAAGAATATACACAAGTAAGAGTAACTGCAACAGCTGGTGACATTTACCAATTAGAATTATAGTTCTTTAAAACACTTTATCCTTCATTTGGTGTATGAAGGGTAATTATCTCTGATAAATTGCTGAAAAAGATGTAATTTTCCTCTTAAACAGTTTCTGCATACAGTACAAATGTGTTTGGATAGAAGAAATTATCACTGGTTCAGTGCTCCTTTGTGCTAGGACTCTTGTTTTATGGCAGTAGAATTTACACACTTCGAAAGTCACTGCATCTAATTCTACTACTAAATGTTTATCTTATTAGGAAAGGAAACATGTTGAAGAAAAAAATCAAAGTAGGCATGTGCACTAAGATTTTGGGCATGTTTGGAAATGTAAACAAAAAGAATGCATTTGATTGATTTGTGGAAATAGAATACATAGTTACAAGTCCTATTACAAGTGGGGGCTTAGTTACTTTACCAAAAGGGGAGTCCTGTTGAACTTTAATAATGGTGGATTTGGATGAGATTTTATCAAGAAGATTGTATCCTAGAGAGTTAATATTTAGATTTTTTCTAAATTGGTAATTAAATTATACCTTCCTTAATGAATATGAAAAAATAACAATTAAAAAACCATACAGTCGGCACTCACATATATTAAATACCATTTAGGGAGAGTAAATGATTTATTTTTTTCGTACTCTCATTTCTTCTGAGATCTTCAGTTCACTAAGCACTAACTTCTCCATCTTATTAATGCAATCATCTCTAGATCAAAAGAGAAGTTCCTAAATTACTTTAAATCTGACCAGAAAAAAACAGAATTTGGTTCACAAAGTTATAATAAAGAGACACAAAAGTCTAAAAAAATCCCGAGTGTAAAGAAATCAATCACTGTGGAAGGAAATGAAGAATTTAAAGGTGAGTTCCTCTGACATAGGCTGGATAAGTAATCGAATACATCAGTGAGTGAATGAGTTTAAGGAAGGGTGCAGACTCCAGTGATTTTTTTTTAAGCGTTAATTACTAGTTAACCTAGCAAGATGAACATGCTGCTTAAAGAGAAAAAAAATTCCTTGTTAATTATATGCTGCAAATGCTCTTACTTCCTGCTGCTACACCTAATCCCACAGGTGCAAGTCTTTGCTTTCCCCATTCATGGGTAGGTGGGTGCAACGCTGCAGTCATTTTTCACAGCAACAGATTTGGATACAGAAGAAGCTGCTTAACCTTCCACTGGAGGTTAACAACACACTACACAAACACTGTCACGGTATCTGCTTAACAAGGAAACACATTTTTAAATATACTTTTCTAGTCTTAAAGATTCATAAAAAGCTACAGCATAATTGGCTTAATTTTAAAGTGTACTTCTCATAACATACAAAAACTTGCCTTTAAGAAATACTCAAGAGTGAACCTGTGATATCCTCAATCCCAATGATCGGAATGCTTCTGATCATTCTCTACCATTTTAAAAAGTAGGTCTAGCAAGATGCAAGACGAGATCACATCTTCTAAATTTGAAATTACTATAGGAACATTTTATAGTTCTGCTCAGTTGACAGTACTAGTTTATAATTGATCATTGAGGAACATAGGTCAAAAGTCTACAAACAGATAATCTATCTCAGATACTGAAAAAAAAGTGCTTTCACTGCTTAATATCTTTTTATCCTTTGGCATTTATATATCAATTTCTGTACTTTTGCATTTGATTAAAATTTTCTTAAAAGTTAAAATAAGACAAATTTGTCAAAAAGTTAAACAGAAAGTTTTACATATACCAATCGTGATTATATTGCAAAAAAAATCCAAATCTATTTATCAAGTTTTTTTTTATCAGGGAGAATTGTTATATTGTATTCAGGCAGAGAGTCAAACAGAACTACAAAGAAGTCATCAAATTAGATTCATGACAACACTTAAAGCCTGATGGGAAGAGAAACAGTTCATAAAAAAGGGTGGAGGGGAGGAAAGTTAAACAGTGAGATTTTCAAAAATAGGAAATTTTTAAGATTTTCTAGTAGATTTTATAGTTTTTTAAAGCAGTGAAGGAAAAAATTTTTGTTAAAAAATGCAAACAATTATTCTGAAAACTCAGCAGTCACAAATCATTTTTCTTTGCTAAATTTAGCAGCATTCAAAATTCTATTAATTAACATTATATTTAGTTTTTACTCCAAGTTGAGAAGAAAATTCTGAATTAAAAATGATGGCGTATCCTTCTGAAAACATCTTCGGAGTGTATAACATGTTTGTTTAAGTATGTACGTTTCACTCAGTCCTTCATTTGAAAGGAAGAACATCCCATGACTCCAGAGTTCTTGCCCTAGACCGAGTCTTCTGCTTCTCCATTGAGGTTTATGGAATTGTTATGCTTTTTCCCTTTAAGACTATGATCAGCTAACAACTTTCTAGCTATTTCTAATCTATAATAAGGATCACTAACATCTCGATTTGAGGACTTGCTGCTGATATAGCAGCACCAAATAAGGAATGCACTAGTATCATATAAGCTTCATACCATATTTGTAATGATCTCACTGGTGACAAATTTAATTAAATTTGTCAGTTTAAAAACTGTCCATAGCCGGGGGTTTAGCTCAGCGCCACAACTGCCTGCCTTGCAAGTGCGAGGTTGTGAGTTCAATCCCCTTACTAAAAAATAAAACGTCCATTAAGTTTTCCCTCATGTATTTCTATGAGGACTTGAAGAAATGAAGTCAAAACGCTGTGAATATTATTCCATTTCTAGATTTTAATGTTCAGAAGAAGGACTGTGACTGATTTCCTCAGTCTGATTTGGAACCTTTTGTATTAGGAATTAAGGGAGGTCTGTGAGTGTTAGAATGCCAATGAGCAGAGATAAGCTGTGAATTGACCTTTGATAAGAAAGAAGACCTAGATGGGCAAATATAGGTGATAAAGGTAGAAAAATACGTGCTCATTGGGAAGCACAATACACAACCCACACTCCCCATTCATTCCTCCATGATGTTACAGTTTTTGTCTAGATGTCCCCTCAGAGACTCATGACATCATAGGGATTTTTTGGAAGTGGCTGAATCTAGGGTGTGTGATTGATTTACAGTGCAATGCTGGGATTAAGGGTACTGGAATTAAAGATGAGTGATTGCCAGATGAGTCCACTGATTGCATTGGCACTGCCCTTGTCCTGGTATACTGGATAATACAAGGGACAGAAAGATGTTTGTCTCTTTCTGTTGTTGCTTAAACTGTCTTCTGCTGCCATGAAATGTTACCCCCTCACCATGTGCCACCTTGCCCTTGAGCAAGCCGATTATGGACTGAAACCTCTACAAACTGTGAGCTAACTAAACGTTTTCTTCTTTAACCTTGGATGTTGGGTATTTTATCTCAGCAATGAGAGAAAAATAACTAAAACACATGGCAAGATTCTGAATCTGGTCCTGGCATGAGTATCGCTCTCACCAGGTGACTATGTCCCAGTGGGCAGGAGCTCCAGTCCCCAAGTTGTGCTGAGCTCTCATTGTGACGTAAAGTACTGAGTAGTCAGATGACCTAATCTAAGTAATAAACAATATCAGAAGCAGGTAAGCAAAGGAGGAAGGAGTGAAACACCAGTGTCACTGAACGGACCAATTATACCATTAAAACTCAACACTAATAAGTTAAAAGTGCTTACTATTCTAGAATAGAGAGAAATATAAATGAAATCTAACAATCTTATTTCAGAAGCTTGTTGTATTCTGAAATTGGACTGGAACATGTAGAAAAATGCATGGAGCAGGAAGCCGCATTCTTAATAGAAGCAACAATTCCATTTATTTCCATTGTGATTTACGTGAGGGAGATCACGTAGGGATTATACTACTATCCTTACCTCACAGCTAAGAAAATGGAAATCCACAGGTCAGGCAGCTAATACAGGGCAAAGGAGGGACCTGAATTTGGATCCTGGATTTCAAACTATTTATAGCATAGAGTCATGTTCAAGTAACATAGAGGAATCTTTCAATGGGAAATTGAAAGATTAGACATTCTGGGCAAGTATTATAAAGAAGAGAGGATATCTGAAAGATTTACTAATAAAGATTAGAGAACATTGATATTAAACATGGCTATCTTGTCTGTTAGACGTTTTCTTTTTTTTAGTTATGGTAAAAGATTTTCTTTTCTTTTTTTTTTTTTTTAGTCATTATTTCCAATTAAGGGACCAAGATTCGATGATGAGACCTTAACTATCCAGGCTGCTTTCTACAGGAGAAAATAAAAAGATGTATTGTTTTAAAAAGAATTTTGTGATATATCCACAATACTAATATGATCATATATTTATTTTCTAGAAATCTAGACACTAGATTTTATTATAATCACAATAATGTATGATAAAATATTTATTGAGCACTAATTCCACTTTAGGAACTATGAAATGTGATTATTCACAATAAGCCTTAAAGAGATACAGTGAGTTCTCCATTCAGTAGATAAAGAAATTGGTGCCCAAGGTCACACTGATAAACAAAGCAATGGAGCAAAGACTCAAACACAGGCAGGCTGGTTCTTTGTAATTCTTCCTGTGCAGCCTCTACAGAGCCATCCTACCTGATTTTTTTAAAAAAGCCATTACCCTACATTATTGTTTCACGTGATTTTTCACAAAATTTTAAATATGCATTGATTTTAGGTATATCCTATCAATCTTACATATTAGCAATATTTTTTAAATTTTATTTTAAAGACAGCAAAATCCAACAAAACATTACAGAACAAAGTCAACCAAAACAAAGCAGTAGAACTGGTACAGAACTTCAAAGCAGGATACTAGGAAAACAATAGCTATAGTATATTTTGTCATCTTCACAATAGTTGACCATTCCATCAGGTATAGTAAAATCAAACCAAAAACAAAACAATAAAACTAATCAAAACAGAACATTGAATAAAGCAAAAACAATTAATCAGAATAAAGCAAAACAGTGAGAACAATATTGGGCCTCAATGACAATTTTTGGTCAAGTGTGCCTATCTGTAAAGCCAACGTGAAAATTTTCATCCCAGTTCTGTATTGAACATAACAGCTATTCATGTCAGGCTTAGGCTCCTTTCTAAATTACTATTGCTACAGATTTACTCAATCCAAATCTTGTGCTATTTTTTTAAAAAAAAATTTTGTTAGCCTACATTTGCAATACAAAATGAACAGATCCATCGGTACCTTTACATACCACATCTTGCTCTTTTTACTTCTTCTTTCCCTCTTTTTCTTCCTTTCTGCCTCCATTCCCTAAGCCCCTATCTTCACAAAGATTATCTCCCCCTTTCCTATTATCTATTTTTTATTTGGCTATTTAAATGATTTAAACTTTAGTTTTCTCATTTAAGAGCAGTCACACATTCTGTGTTTGATTTATTTCACGTAGTATTATGGACTCAAGGTTTACCCATTTTCCCACAAATGACTCCTATTTATTTATGGCTAAGCAGTACTAAACATTTTTATGCATCGAAGGTCTTCACAACATGAACATCTGACCCCCTGTAATGGGATAAAGGCCTGTGTCACTCCAGTAGAACTCTCCAGGATGCGGTTGTTGAATCCTGAGTCAATATACCAAACCATCTTGGAGGGTGCAGCTCATCATCTGTTCAGATGACAGCATGGAGGACTCTACCAGCTCTCTCTCCAAGAACCGTGAGATTCTAGAATTTATTTCTGTTCAGGAATACACTGATGCTTTTTCCTTTCATGGACTTTTTTTTTTTTTTTTTTTTTGCGGCACCGGGGATTGAACTCACAGCTTTGCGCCTGCCAGGGCAGGCGCTTAAGCCACTGAGCCAAACTTCCGGCCCTGGTTTTTTTTGAGGCAGGGTCGCACTATGTAGCTCAGGCCGGCCTTGTGCCGCGTTGTAGCCCAGGCCGGCCTCGAACTCACAACGCTCCGCCTACCTCAGCCTCCCGAGTGCTGGGATTAAAGGCGTGCGCCACCACGCCCGGCTATCCGGCCCTGGTTTTTTGAGGCAGGGTCGCACTATGTAGCTCAGGCCGGCCTTGCGCTCGCGTTGTAGCCAAAGCCGGCCTCGAACTCACAACGCTCCGCCTACCTCAGCCTCCCGAGTGCTGGGATTAAAGGCGTGCGCCACCACGCCCGGCTTTTTTTTTTTTTTTTTTTTTTTTTTTTGATACCAGGAATCAAACTCATGACTTTGTACTTGCCAGGCAGGTGCTGTGCCACTGAGTTACATTCCTGGCCCTTTTTATTTTATTTTAATTTTTTTATAAAGAAGTATTGGGAAAGCTATATATATTGGTACACAGAAATGTAAGATTATGTTCACAACTCATTGTATCTAAATGGCTTGAGTCTTTCTGTTACTAATTCTTACACATTTTCAGTTGTGGTATAATAATTCAAACTGAGTATGTTTCAGGCATATGAATGTCTCCTTTTTTTTACAAATTAGGAATACCATTAATTTCATAGGTAATTTTCACTTTATAGAATCAATGTATGTATGTGTTTTCAAAATAATTTCTACATGACAGTATCACAAAAAGGTATTATCTTCTTTACCATAGAATTATTTCTAGCTCTTTATTTGCTTATCACTTTATAAGGGACTATTTTGGGTTCTATTGTCTTTTGGATGCAGCTGTACAGGTACTCAGAAAGTCACACAGTGACAGACTGTCACAGTTAGACCTAATGCTTCTTACATAATGCATTGGCTCAATTTACAAATGACTAAACTGAGGTCACCTGAGTGAAACAGTGCCCAAAGCCAGACAGTTAACCCACTGAATTACATAAAAGGAATGAAAACTCAACTTTATTAAGTTCTAGGCCAGCACTACTTTTTTTTTTATTTTAAGTGACTGGGTTTTACTATGATTCCCCAGGCTGACCCTGAACTTGCAATTCTCCAGCCTTAGTGTCCCAAAATACAGTTTTGTGCCACCATGACTGAACAGCGCTCTTCTTCAAAACTAAAATTTTAATTTTAGAATCATTTTAGATTTATAGAAAAATTATGAAAATATTATAGTTATCCCACATCCAATTTTCCCTTTTAGTATCACCTTTCAATAGTATGGTACATTTGTTACACATAAGAAACATACATTGATACATTATTACTAATTGAAATCTATACTTCATTCTTTTTTTTTTTTTTTCTCTCCTTGGAGACAGGGTCTCACTAAGCGGTTCAGGCTGGCCTGGAATTCACAGCGACACTCCTGACTCAGCATCCCGAATGTTGCAATTATAGGCATGGGCCACCACACCCAATCTATTCAGATTTTCTCAGTTTTTATCTAATATCCTTTTCCTGTTCTATGGTCTCATCTAGACACATTACATTTAGTCATTATGTCTCCATGGACTAGTCTTGACTGTGTCAGTTTCTCAGACTCTCCTGGTTTTACAGTTTTGAGGTATATAGTCAGATATTTTGCGGCATATCCTCTACTAAGGTATGTCTAATTTTTTTTGCATGATTAGACTAGACTTACAGGCTTCTTGGAGGGAGATCACAGGTAAAATACCATTTTTATTCTGTCATACCAAAGATAAATATCAACATGATTTATCACTGTGGATGTTGACCTTGACCCACTGACTCGAAAGTATTTGGCAGATTTCTCCAGTGTCAATCTATTTTCTCCACTCCACTTCTCATACAGTGCTCTTTGTGCAGCTTACGCTTAGCGAGTGAGAAGATGATTTGTTCTACTTTCTTGAGAAAGTATCTATATAAATTATTCAGAAGTTTTAGCAATTGGAGGTTTTTTTTTTTTTTTTTAACTGATGACACTTACATAACTCATTGGCCCATCAACCATTTTTGCAGCATCAGCCATTTTTCTGAGGAGCCCTGGTTCATCTTACTGGAGATTAGAGACCCATCTCTGGATGTTATGTGAGCTTGTTGCTAAGGAGATGCCACTGCTTCAGTGCTTTCTCAGCTAACAGAGCAAGGGAATGTATGTGAGTACACTAATTTACACATAGCTATAGGTGTATATTTAGAAATATTGTCATGGGGAACCAACCCTATCTATATTAAGCAAAAGACAAGTTCAGATTGATATTGCCATCTCTAATCCATTGAGAGGTCACCATAGCCCTCTCCTTTTGCTGGTCTCTTACTCCAACAATGAGAACATGAGTCCCACCAACTGCCATTCATGTATTTAATGATTTAATTCTAGGATAAATATGATGGTTCTGAAGTGCTAACCTATAGAGAAAAATTTTATCAATTAAATCTCAATGTTTATTTAGAGACGCTCTTCCCTCTATTCTTAGAGATACCATGCATTTCCAAAAGCATTAAGGTTAGCACCCCTCCCAATTATCGTCAGTGATTATTTCATATATTTGCATTGGTTATTTTGTCACAGTTTCTTTTCCATTTTGGGAACCTATGACAAGAAATTTGATTCTGTTTTTAAAAATTCATATATTTGGGTTCACTCTTGTGCTATAAATAACAAACAGTGTCATGTATTTCCCATCACAGTATCCTATAGAATAGTCTCACTGTTAAAAAAAAAAAGCCTTTTACTTCAACAATTCAACTCTCTCTGATCTTGAAAGGTGGCAATCACAAATCCCCTTTTAATATTTACAGCTTTATCTTCCATACAATGTGCTATAAATGGATTCACACAGTATGTAGCCTCTTCAAATTGGCTTCTTTTAGCATTACATATCCATCCATGTCTTTAGTGTCCTGAGAGTTCATTTCTTTTCTTTCCTGTTTTGCTGATAACATGGCATTGGATAGATATAGTTATGCTTGTTTATCCATTTACCTAATGAAGAACATTTTTTGTTTAATTCTAGTTCTGGAAATGTTCAAATGGGAAGAGGAACTAGGGAGGGATAGGGGAAAGAATGGAAGGGAAATGGAAAAAAACTGAAAAAAGAGGGAAAAATGGAAACTAAGCTTTTGTAAACAGGTATAGAGGGTTGAAGGAAGGATAGGGGGATGGGGAAAAAAAGAATGAAAATATATCACGTACAGGCACAAATTCCCTATGATGAATGTGATCATTACATATACCTAAAATACACCAATAAACTTTATTAAAAAAACAATCAACCCAATCCAAAAACTTCTCAGAACATGTGCATAGAAGTTTTGGTGTGAACATATATTTTCAAATTCATTGGATACATACCTAGATCATGACTGATGGATCGTATGGTAAGACAATGTTTAGCTTTACAGAAAGCTGCCAAATAGTCTTCCAAAGTGGCTGTACTGTTTTGCTGTCCTACTAGCAATGAATGAAAATTCTTGTTGCTCTGAATCCTTAATATCCTGCTTTTGTCAGCTTCTTTGGACTTTGACACTCTAATGGGTGGCATCACGATAGCTCCTTGTTTTAATTTGTATTTCTACTATAAATGATATTGAGCATTTTTTTATATACTTACATGCTATTTGTCTGTTTGCCTTCTTTTTTGCAACTACTTACTCAGATCTTTAGCTCATCTTAAAAATTGGGTTATTACATTATTATTACATATTGAGAGTTCCACAGACATTTCAGATACATGTCCTTTATCAAATATATATTTTGCAAATATCTTGTCATTTGTCTTTTCAGTCTCTTAACAGTGCAGAAAAGTTCACTTATCAATTTTAAATCAAAATAATTTTTTCTTTCATAGATAATGGTTTTGGTACTTTTAGTATGTAAAAATTTATCAACAAATTCAAGGCCATGTATATTTTCTCTTATAATTTCCTCTCAAGTTTTATAATTTTGCTTTTTACAGGTGGGTCTATGGTTCTTGAGTTAATATTTATGAAAGGTGAGCTGGTACTTTTCTCATGAGCTTCTCCTTAAGGAACTACTTCAGAAAGGCATACTTGCTAGAGTTTGGGTATAAACAATAGTAACAGCCAAGAGGACCTCCTGGTTTCAAAGTTCATATTCACAGGCATCAGTAATAGAAGCATCATGTCTAGATAGGAGGGAGAAATTCGTCATTCAGTAATCTGCCATGGCCAAGTCATGTCTGAAATTTTATCTTCTGGAATAATTAAACGGAACCCAAATGAAGTTGTGTTAGGGAGATTAGACAAGAGTCTTCCTGTATGGAAGAGACTGGATGAAGCACTTTCTATTTCTTTCAATTCTGAAATTCTATGGGGTATAATGGATCTACTACAGGGTCAAATAAAGAATTTGAGAAACCCTAAGAACATGAGTAATTATCGTGCCCCATTCTGTTTGTAAGTCAAAATAAACCAAAACTGTAAATGTGATAAAAGTCCAATGAAGTTTGGATATATACATTACTACCTGTCTTTTCCTTTTAGGACATCACATCATATGCAAAATCTTCACCTTAATTCTGACTTTTTCTCTTTTGTGCAGCTGCTCTGCAGGATTCTATGTGTGTGCTTCATTCTGTCTACTAATGGTACTGAGTTTCTGATTCTAGATACAAGACAAGAAGCATGCAAAAACTTCTTGATGATAATGTTAAAAATAAAAAGCCTCCTTCCAAAGACATTCCTTGGAAAGGCAGCAATGTCCAGGGCCTCTTCAGTTAAAATTTCCATTAATGATTATAAAAGCAACATCATCAGGGACAAAATACAAGCATGAATTCTAAAAATAAAAGCCATCTACACGTATGGACAACTATTTCAAAGAAAACAGGAGACATTGTGGCAGCCACTATTGATTTCCTGTTGTCTTGTTTTGAAGTCCTGTGTTGCTTGCATTGTTCTGGCCTGATCTGTTCTGTTTTGTTTTATTCTCTTTTTTTTTTTTTTTTTTAAAAAGCCATCTACATGTGACATCCAGGGCTTGTAAAGACTCAAACTCTAACATTCACCATGAAGATCTAGATGTGTGATATTCTTTATGTAGGAAGAGATGACTTAAATTTCATGAATTCTTTTTTTTTTTTTTTTTTTTTTGGTGGTACTGGAGATTGAACTCACAACCTCGTGCTTGCCAGACAGGCACTTACACCACTAAGCTAAATCCTGGGCCCCTTAAATTTCATTTAGCTTTAATCTTTAAGGCTTTTGCCACTTGTCTAGTTCTCTGCAAATATATATATATAATATATATATAATATATATATATACGCCAAAATCTATCATTAAACAGGCCCTTAGGCCTTGATCATATATATGTATGTGTGACAGCAGAATTTTATTTATTTATTTATTTATTTTGCGGCACCGGGGATCGAACTCACAACCTCGCGCCTGACAGACAGGTGCTTAAGTCACTGAGCCAAACTCCCGGCCCTGGTTTTTTGAGGCAGGGTCACACTGTGTAGCTCGGTCCGGCCCTGTGCTCGCGTTGTAGCCCAAGCCGGCCTCGAACTCACAACTCTCCGACAGCAGAATTTTAAAAAAAGCTAATGTGATATGATGATCACAGTTTAAAAATGCCATACTAACTTCTTGGTTATGTTTACCATGCAAATTTTTTTGCCACGGCTTACTAAGTTTCATGACTTTACTGGTGGCATCTTAATTTTTGAACAAATTTATAGATCTTGAATTATTTCTCAAGAATTATGAGAAAAACTAAATGTTAAAGTAAAATAAGAGACTGACAGTGTTTTGTAAAACTTCTGTATGTAGAAAATGAGTTCTTTGATTTAACAGGTTAATTTTATTGTTATCTTTAATTTTTTCTTTTTTTTTTTTTTTTTTTTTTGAGACAGGGTCTTGCTTTGTATTCAGGTTGGCCTTGAACTCACTATGTAGCCAGTCTGGTTTTGAACTTGTGGTGATCCAATTCTCCCACCTCAGTCTACTGAATGCTGGGATTACAGGAGTATGCCATCATGCCCAGTTGTATTTTAATTCTTTTTTTTTTTAATTTTAGCAAAGAAAAAACAGAAAAAAAGACATATAAAACAAAGACAACAAGCAAAAGAGACAAACAAACGACTAGAGTAAATACACAACAGTAACATTGCAGGTTTACAAAATCGGATGATAGAAACTTGACAATGGTTGCAATATTGTGTATCGTTATCTTTAAAATGGTTACTTACATTAACAGATATAGACATGTAAAATTAATCTAATCATATGAGTATTAATTGTTCTTACTCAATAACGAATAGATTCAACAGTGTGTTCATTTTAGTTATCTTACATATACATACATACAGGTTTATATCTTTTCCTCTTCCCTTTTCTCTTTCCACCTTTTCCCTTCCCAGTTACTTTTGCTCTTTGAGCTGTTTTTTACCCTTACGTAGTATTTATTGTAGATTTTGGATCATATATACTTTTCCCGTTTCTTACACTAGGGAGACAATACGGTATTTACACGTGTGGGTTTGATGCAAGGTCGCACTGTATAGCTCAGGCTGGCCTTGCACTTGTGTTGTAGCCCAAGCTGGCCTCGAACTCACAATGCTCCTCCTACCTCAGCCTCCCGAGTGCTGGGGTTAAAGATGTGCGCCACCACGCCCGACTTGTATTTTAATTCTTATAAGGAAGCTGGCACAGTTTTCATTTGAAGGGAGAAAACAGCAACAATCTTTTCCTATAGTTTGAGATGTTTACTATACCATGCTAGTGTCATAACTTCCTCTGCAGCTCTAGGTTCATGTTCTTAAGAAGTAACCTCTTTACCAGCTCCTGAGTTACAAGGAAAACAGTACTGAAATCATGCACTGAAATCATGTTGTGCAGCTTTGTTATGAGGGTTAGTGTTTGCTTAAGGAAAATAAACTCTTCCCTAAGGGAATGGTATTGTTTAAAGATTTCAAAGAAACTTGTGGTGAATTGCAATTATTTTGAAGGGAGGGAGGGAGGGAGGGAGAGGAACAGAGAGAGAGACAGAACCATGAGAACTACATATAGTTTGAAAAGGCAAATATAAAATACTTACAGGAACATCAACATACTTTGCTGCTGCCTTCACCTTAAATGGAAAGAGATAATTGTGAGAATTATATTTTTAACTGCTATGTACCTACTATGATAACAGTTAAGATACAGCAAAAGAGAAAGTATTCCAATACTTACAGTGAATGACAGAATGGATGAAAAGAAGGATCCTTCATCATACCTTGACAGCTTGGACAATACCCCTTCCAACACTGAAACAAACTACAATATAGTTTATGGTGAGCATTTAAAATGTTTCTGTGCATATAATCTAACAGCAGCACAAACAAATCTTGATTCAACTTTTCCAAAGGCATAAAAAGCCACAGTGAATAAACTGACAACTGAGGTCAGCAGAACTTGTAATGTTTACTCTTTCATTTTGAAGATAAACTCCAACCAAGGCCCTTTCCTATTGATGGAAATAAATATCCCCCCCATTTAAAAAAATAAAAACAATAGGCTAGTCACCCTACATGAGAGATCATTTAATCATTAACAAGTAACCTTAGGTTCATGAGATAATTCCTTAAAATATTTTTCAACTTCAGTACAGATGCTGAAAACCAATGCCAGTGAAGATTAACTCAGATTCTTTTCTACCATCACTCACCTTTTTCTATATCTACAAAGGTGGTTGAATAAAAAACAAAACAAAACAAACAAACAAAAAAAAACGAAGGTATAACAATCAGTGCTTTTACAGCACTGAGCAAACTCTGATGTTTACTAATAAGCATTTGTCAAGCATATCTAATGGAGATATTTAAGGAACATCTTGCCTTTGAGAAACTTACACAGCAGTTTGGAAACTCAAACAGATACATGCACTGCTGCCTACAGTGCAAAGCACAATGAACTTAGCATCCATATCCTGATTCCATCACTGCACATTATGTGGGTTCAGCTTGACCACTGTGAATCTCAGACCACCATTCTTCTATCAATTAAATGTGCATGTTGGGGGCACAGGGAGACTATGTAAAATACAAATTACTCTCAAGTGTTTTGTATTTCTACAATTTTTATTTCTATAAAATTAAAAAGTATACTTCAACAATAATAATAATATGAAAAATTGGAATTGTAGAAAGTTTTATTTAAAAGTATATAAAATAAAAATGTGAAAAATTTTACTTTATTGCATAGAAACATTAGTATCTGACATGATGATCAGTGAACAGGAGAAACTAATAATACACTGCCCTAAATATTTCCTCTATAGAACTAAAATAATATGCACTATTGACAAATTATACATTCCCAAGGGGAAAATACTGACAAGGTTTTTTAAATATGAAAAGGGAAATTAACGAAGGTTGATTTTTGTTCACATAGCAGCTTCTTCAACAAAGTGATAATAGTTCCAGGGACACAGCTTATTGGTCTCTGGTGACCACGAAACTCACTGTGAGGGCACAGAAGACAATCTTTTCTCTACGGCTGATCAATTACTGCAAAATAGTTTATGTAAAAGCAACAAACCCTTCCCTATTGGTTTCTTTAGCACATCATTTACAACATGATGTAAGAACACAGAAACAAAATCATGCAAACTGCTGACTAAAGTTTTATTTTTAAAGAATTATGTTTGGCTAAAGTGTTATCCGAAGGGATCTAAAGAGCAAAACACACAAAATTATAAATGGTTCACAACTGAAAGTTGATTTAGCACTTTCTTCCTGCCTGTTAGGCTTTCTTACCAATCACAATTGCCTAACTCAACTTGATGTGGTTTGCAAAGACCCAGAAGACCAATACTCAAGGGCTATGTCTGGCCAGGGGAAGGGAATTCCAAACTTAATGGCCCTCTGTGGAAAATGCCTCGTCTCTTTTAACTCAACTCTATGGAGTAAGTGTGTACTGGGTGATCTCATTTGCCACGAGGAGAGCGACGATTGCTATGGTTACCAGACAAGCTGAAGCATT
The DNA here is from genome assembly GCA_004363535.1 of Dasyprocta punctata. Taxonomy (NCBI): domain Eukaryota; kingdom Metazoa; phylum Chordata; class Mammalia; order Rodentia; family Dasyproctidae; genus Dasyprocta; species Dasyprocta punctata. The sequence goes on along the minus strand of RJWM01004937.1, from coordinate 12,672 downwards.
GAAGGCACAAGTAAAGCACCTCATTCCTGAAGCATTCTATTGGGTCTCTGTATACACATGTGAATGGTGCAGAGAGAAGGCAAGGTAGAGGCAAGAGTCCTGCAGCTGAATTTAGAAGATAATGTATGTGGTCAAGTGATATTTCTGCCAGTTTGGCTCTAACATAATGCTAAGTCATTTAGTTTGTCTTCCTTCATTGTGCTCATCAGAAAAATGGGGAAAATGAATGCATACTGCTCACCTTACGAGGGTTGTCTGAAGAATGATGGTGATGATTTATGTGAAAAGTCACAATATTAAAGAAATACAAGTAATTAATGCTATTGTTCTGATTAGTTAAATCATTATTATTTGTCTAAAAAATTAAATATGCTACATCACAAGTTAATTTGGGCTGCTTAGTTACAAAAGCAAAAATGAACTTAGTTCTTAGCTAATGGATCTATTCAATGATATCTATGGAGGTCTTTGTGAAGACAGAATAAAGCTGAGGCTGTCAGGAGGCCATTAGAATCCTGTCTTTTGGTGCACAGGAGAGGACAAAGCCTCTGAACACAGATGTCTTGCTCCAGGGTCCATGTTATTTACTATCATGCTATAGGACTGAAGAACATTAAATGCAATGATATATATGTATGCAGCACATACATGCTCAGTAAAGGTCATTTTGTTATTATTATTATTATTGGACAACTAAGATAGGAAATGCAAAACAAAAGAATCTTAGGTCTTTCCCTTTAAGAATATACAAACTAAAGGAAAAGCTAGACATAAACACAACAGGCCATGTCAGAAAGTAAAAGTGAGTGTTACAGGCACAGAATGGAAGTGAAACTGCAGGAGAGAAAGAAGGACACTGGAGGATCTGGCTACGCTTTGTTTATGAGGTGGTAGAGAAGCTGAGCTTCAGGAATACAGAGGTGGAAAAGATAAAATGCTTCTTAGGAAGCCTACTGGCAGAGAATTTAGGGCACAAGCTTATCCATGGAGGCATCTGGCAGCCTGTTTGGTTTGTTCTCTCTTTAGAATACAAAACATCATTAGGTTATAACCAAGTAAGTCATACGTGTGGCCTGTGGTCTGCTACATCTAACCACAGCATCCTCTTCCTCCCTTTCAACAATAACACAGACTACTCTGGGTTTCACATCAGTGGTCCCTGCAGAGCCCAATACAGCAGGGACTCCAAGTGCTTACACGCTGTGAACAGCCACTGCACCTCTGGGATCAACCATTTGTGTCACACAGTTCCTATAGGAAGGTTTTCTTTGTGAGAGTTTGGCTGAGGCCCAGGTGGTGGAAGAGCTACCTTCAAAACCAAACTCCATTAGCATCAAGACTAATAATGACACATTATCCACTTGACTTTTAATTGCAGGAAAGAGCAAAATTCCAAATAAATCCAATTAAATGCTGGATGTCACTGCTGCATCTTTAGCTGCTTCCTGTGAACTTTCTCTGCACAGCTCAGGGAGTATATAAATACTTATGGGTTTGCCTTGTGCTTTTGGATCTCCTGAGGGTGGTAGGTTTGAATGAAACACTTTTAATCTCTTTGTTTCCTTGTTTTTTTTTTTTCATATTATTATTGTGGATGCCATGTACTGGGTTTGTTTGAATAATATTTAACAGCTCCGGTCTATTTGGATAATTATCCCATTGGCTCATGATAGATACTCTCAAAGAAATTAAAGATGAAAGCACTCTGGAATGCGTTGGAGAATGAAACATGAATGTCCACAAGGCACACTGGTTTAAATTTCCTATTGAATTTTAAGATGAAATATGAATCATTTAACGATATCTAAAATTGACATGGATGACAGGGCCAAAAATTTTAAGAAGCAAAGAGGCATTCAGCAATAGACTGATGGTTTCAAAATGTAGAGTTACTGCTTTTTTAGCCAAGACATTTCATGGGGTGAACAAGGTATATTTTCAGGATTTTCACTGCCAGTTATAAAATCTTCCACAGAAAAGACAATCTTCCAGAAGACTAATCATAAAAAACAGGTATTTTTTGGTAAGGGGAGACTAGAGATGTTTATTAGTAGATGTTTTGTTTTTGTCTGGTAAGATGAAGACTAATCAGCATTACTAAAATTCCATATGTAGCCAGAATATCACGGGAAACAAAAAAAAAAAAAAAGATTTTCTTGAATTAGTACGCTAATCTTCATAATATATTGCAATGGTCTCTTTCCCATTCTTTCTCCAGCTGTGAATCCACTTTCTCAATGAAGCTTTGCTTCAATTGGCTCCAAGAGGTCTTCACAGATCACGCACATCTACACCAAGGTTGCACAGGGCTTGACGGCATGTGTTTATTCATATCTTACTTTTCAGAATCTCTAAAACAGCTTGTCCAGATGTTGGTGAATTCACTGTCTTCTCTCACTGTTCCTTTTCTATTTGTTCCCCCATTTAGAGTGGCTTATCTTATCTTTTATAACCTTTCTACTATGGCTCCCAAAACTGTGTATCACTCCGTTTAAGCGCATAACTTGGCAACGAACAGGTGCCTTCTGAATATATGGCCTTGACCCAAGCAAGTACATTCAATGAAATTAATTTCATCAGGCTGAGTTGTCAAGATAGTTTCATTACATCTTCTAGGCAGTCAGGTAAGATTTGTTCTCTATGCTATTCCTAAGTGAAATTCAGGGAAAATACTCTAAATTATCAAAAAGAATGTGTGTATATGTATATATACCCATACATCTGTAACTGTATACTTGGTGAGAAAGTATCTCTTCTTTTTTAAGTCTTTTTTTGCAAAAAGCAAGGATACAAGAAGTTCAACATTATTATGGTGATTTTTTAATTCACAGTCAGAACTGACAGAACCTCAGTTATAGGAATGTGTTAGAGGAGTTGCCATTTTCTCCTTCTTGGCTCTGTTGATTATTTACTCCGACCAATTATTATTCTTTCAGTTTTTGAACTGCATCTTAATCACTACATACGATGAATTTCATTCTCATCTACCTGACTTTCAGTTGCCCTACCATCATACATTCCTGAACTGGGCCCACAGTATGTACCTCTGGGTATGTACATATCACACAAGGGACACAAAGACAAGTTCATACAACCTGGTTATAATGAAGGCCTGAGTGGAGGATGAAGTTACCACTTGTTCCCTCTCTGCTCTTGTTGAGTTCTATATGGTGCTGTGGACAGGTTATAAATTTAGGGACCAGGGTCAATTTCTGTCTGTGTTGCTTTCTATCTACCTTCTGACCCTGAGTTTCTGTTTCCTCATTTGGAAACAAGTGGGTGACGCACTGGTGATCAGGTTGACTTGATTAATTTTAATATAAAGTGGCAACAAATATGACATTTCTTGTATCCTTTCCTTGACAAGACTTACTGTCTTCTCAACTTTTTTTTTTTCCTGTTAAAATGATTAAATTCCTTGAAGGTTGGAAGCAACTGTGTTTTACCTTTCTTTTTAGGCTGCTTTCCATTTCTTCTATGAGGACTCCAGTTATAGCATCTCAATCTCAGAGTAGTAGCTACCAACACAGAATCATTTTCCACTGTTGAAATTTTATGATATCAGTATTTTGACCCCATATCTTCCCTGAACTCAAGATTCAAGTATTCAAATGTCTCCTTTGACACCTTTTCCCTCAGATATCTAAAGGTATCTCAGTCTCAACATGTAAGTCATATCAACAATGATATAATGGCCTTTACCTCCAAATCTCTTTCTTTGAGGCACCTCCATCAATGAATGACACATTATTATTCATTCCAAGCTTTGAGCCATAGTTATAAAAGTAATCATTAATGTTTTTCTCTGCTGCAAACTTTCAACAGCACATCTTAAATGTCTTGGTTTAATTTATGAGAGATCAATGTAACAGCTTCCTCAATAATGTAAGCTTCTTCTTTAAATGTGTCTGCCATGGGCATTTAATGAATCTTCTAATCCAAAAATGATTAATTCCTTACCGACTTTCCATCTCATCAACCTTTCAGTGCCTTCCCATTGTTCTTAAGATGAAGACGTCATGCTCCTGAGTAGATCCTAAGCTCCTCTTCGTCTCTGCAGCTTCATTTTGCACCAGTTCTGGGGCCTGCAATTTCTCTTACTGTTGTAGTCAGGGGTTGCAAGGAGAACAATTACACACAGGACACAGAATTATAGTATTATTTTATGATGGTCACCCAGAGTTAAATACAAGAAAGTGCAGGAAATCTATCTATGCACCAAAGGCCTACAAAATTCAACCGAGGGCCTGGACCCCACGGCAATGTCCTGCATGAGTTCAGCTGAAAACCTAGAGACTGTGACAATGCCTTCCATGAGTCCATCTGGAGGCCTAGAACCCATGAGAAAGACTGCTTCATGAATCTGCAAGTCTGCTTCATGAGTCTGCACTGGGAAGGCCCAAAGGTCAGTGGTAGAAGTAGAAAGTCTATTCCAGTGGAGTGAAGGATCTATGCCAGTAGGTTGAGGAGCTCCATCTGTGCAGTGGAGCCAAGAAGTGATGCTCAAAATAAGGACCAGGGCTCCCCTGAAAAGTACCATAGCCATCCTCAGTGACAATGAGGTCTCGAGCTCCTCTGACGATGAGAACAGTCAAGTTCATATCAGGAAGCCAGCTAGACAAACTTCTCCTGGAGATTAAACAACACACATCTTTCTCTCTGGAGCCAGGAAGTGATGCTCAAAGTAAGGACCAGAGCTGCCCCAAAGTGAATGCAGTCATTCTCAGCAACAAGGCTCCAAGCTCCTCCAATGATAACAGCCAAGTTCATATCAGGGAGGTCAGTATCACAAGCTTCTGTAGGAGAACTGATGGCTCCAAACAACAGCAACGCTTAGAAGAACCCACAAATGTCACTCTTCCTCTCCAGGTCTCAACTTTACACTGGCAACAGTGCTCAGGTGGGCCATACATGCTCAGCATCATGCTGATTCAGTTCAGTTGGTGTTTAAGTTGACCACCAGTTACCAATCCACAACACTTACCTGATTGCTATTTTCATCCCTGTTTTCTTGGTTAACTCTTTCATCCTCTGGAACTCAGCTTAACCTTCAATTTAAGAAAACTTCCTGTCTTCCAAACAGAGCCATTCTATCTTAGGTATTTGTGATACATTTGACTAGGTTTAATTTTATGTGTGTTAGTGTTTCTCACAAGCGCCAGACAATTTGCTGAGGGCAGGAACCTTGTCTGTTCTGCTTAGCACTGTATCACTAGCTTTGAGCGCCCTACGTGGCACACAGCTGCATCCTGTACCTCTACAATGCCTCAGGGTCATAAACTTCAATTCTTTTATTTTTCCCTCTTCATTAGGAGCTCAGCCATGGTATAAGATCTCTCTCTCTCTCTGTCTCTCTCTCTCTCTCATATACATATATTTTATAAAACATACATATATAATTTTATGCAAAGTTCTGTATCTCATGTTCCAGTATTAATATCAGAGAAAACTTTTTAGCATTTTCCAGATTTGTGTCATCTTCTCTTAATGCCATTCATCAGCAAACACTTTGAGCATTTGTTACAGGAGAAGCAGTGCACAAAGCACAATGGAGAGAGCCCAAGATTCCTGCTCTCAAGATGTTCAGAGACACACATGTAACCTCATGGCAAATTACAGAGGGAAGCACTGGGGAGCACAGAAGACTTTTCCGGTTCAATTTTCAGAGGAAAGGAAGAAATGGCACCTGAAACAGGACAGGTTGTGAAAGGTCAGAGGTCTGGACAAATGTAAAACCCCTAGAAGGTTGCAAGTGCTAGAGTTTAAAATGTGGGTGACATGAAGATCAATGGAATAGATTAGAAGATACAGCCACAACTACAAACACACTCAGCCACCTCATCTTTGACAAAGAGGCCAAACATGTACATTGGAAGAAAGACAGCCTCTTTAACAAATGGTGCTGGAAAAACTGGCTTTCTATATGCCGTAAACTAAAACTAGATCCATGTCTATTACCATGCACTAAACTAAAGTCAAAATGTATCAAAGATCTGAATGTTAAAACAGAGACACTAAATCTGCTGGAAGACAAAGTAGGAAAAAATTTTGATGACATAGGAGTAGGCAGAGAGTTCACAAACAAAAATCAAACTGCACAGGAAATACTTCCCAGAATCAACAACTCGGATCTCACCTTACTAAAAAGTTTTTTCATGTCAAAGGAAACGCCAACGGAGTGAAAAGAAAACCCACGAACTGAGAAAATATCTCAGTCAATTGTCCAGACAAAGAACTTCAATCTAAAACATACAAAGAATGAAATCAGGCCCCCAAAATTCAAGGACCCAATCCAAAAATGGGCATCTGAAATGAACACACACTTCTCAGAGAAAGAAATACAAATGGCAAATAAATACATAAAAAAAGTTCAATATCAATAGTCATTCAGGAAATGCAAATTAAAACAACACTGAGATTCAATCTCACTCCAGATAGAATGGCCAAGACAAAACAATCAACCAATAACAAATGCTGGAGGGGCTGTGGGAAAAAAGGAACTCTACTCCACTGTTGGTGGGAGTGTAGACTGGTCCAACCACTATGGAAATCAGTTGGAGATTCCTCAAGAAGCTAGGATTAGAGATTCCATTTGACCCAGCTATCCCGCTTCTGGGCATTTTCCCAGAAGAATTGAAAACATCATACCACAGTGATATCTGTGCACCCATGTTTATAGCAACCAATTTGTAACAGCCAGATCTTAGAAATGACCCAAATGCCTATCAATCAAGGAATAGATAAAATAGATGTGGTATTTTTTATACACTGGTATACTACTCAGCTATCAAGAAAGATTGCATTGATACTTTTATAAGTAAATGGACACGACTTGAGACCATACTCATAAGTGAGGTAAATCAAACCCACATGTGTAAATACCATATTGTCTCCCTAGTGTAAGAAACTGAAAAAGTATATATGATCCAAAATCTACAATAAATACTGTGTAAGGGTAAGAAACTGCTCAAAGAGCAAAAGTAATTGGGAAAGGGAAAAGGAAGAAAGAAGGAAGGAAAAAGGAAAAAAAAAACATAAATCTGTATATATGTATATGTAAGATAACTAAAATGACTATACTGCTGAATGTATTAGTTGTTGCAAAAGAACGGTTAATACTCATATGACTGGATCAATTTTACATGTCTGTTAATGTAAACAATCATGTTGAAGGTAATGATATGCAATATGGCAACATTGTCTAGTGCCTATCATCTTGTTTTGTAAACCTATAGTGTTACTATTGTGGGTTTGCTGTTTTCGTTTTTTTGTCTCTTTTGTTTTTTGTCTTTCTTTTACGTGTCTTTTTTCTCTTAAATAAAAAAATGTGGGTGACAGCATTGCAGAGGAAAAAGCAAATACACTGTGAAGGGACTTGTAGGTGATGCTACAAAGTTTTTCTTGTGAGTCAATCTTTCACAAACTCCATTTAAAGGACTATCATCTCCTATAAGATATAATTAAGAATTATTAGGAATTCTGTAGAAAAGGCTCCTTGGGCAGATTAAGTGTAGAAATACAGTTCCTTTAAACTTTATGCCATCATGAACCTTAAGAAACCCAGTGCTTCCAAAATGCATTATCAAACTCTTATAAGACATTAACAAAACTCAAGTATACAGTGCTATGTAGGTACAATTTAGGACAAGATGGTACAAGCAATAGGGAACACCTAGAACATGACATATTGGGAAGAAATGATCAAATTTACAATTTAGAACAGTGTTCTGAGAGTTATTGGGGGGAGCGGCATGTGGTGCAGATCAGTGAGGCAAGACTTTCAATAGAGAAATGATGAAGGTTTGGAAGAGGGAGGCAATGCCAGTAAGAATAGAGCAGAAAAAGGGACTCTAGGAGATGGATCAGCTAGAGTTTGGTGTCCTTATTTGTGAGGAGCTTACAAGGGCCATAGAAAGGCAAGAATTCTAGCATGCAGAGGTTTAACACTGGGGACATTAGTGTTATCGAGGAGGACAGCAATGCAGAACAAGAAGCACCTGGGGTGAAAGTGATGTGGGACTTTTCACAGGTAACAAGCTTGTGCATATACACATCAGAAAACGAAAACCGTGCATTTGTAGGTGATGGAAAGAGTGGTACTCAATTGTTTTATTGTTCTGCCAACCCGCAGATGTAGATCCCTCTGCAAGCCTGTTTGTCTCCTGTCCTCATGAAGGGTACATGGCCACCACGGTGCATTAGAGACAGCAGTGCCTGTGGCCGTGCTGGCCCTTGCATCTGTGGTGGCAGCATTGGGTTCTGCAGTGGCAAATACAGTAGCACTCACAACCACTTAAAATACTTAAATAGTACATACCTTGTGTGGGCCACTGTTCCAAGACACTATCTGCATTAATATTCACTAATACTAATAAATACTAGTCTATACTAATAAATACTAGTACATGCTAATACTTTTTATGTTAATAGATACAATTTATATTAAAATAATACTGTTATACTAACAAATACTCTTGCTTTACAGGTGGGGAAATTGGGCCACAGACAGTATACTTAAGAAACTTGCCCAAGGTCAGACAACTGGTGGTAGAGATAGAATCCAGGTCTGCAGATGAGCTTTTGTCCTAGAATACACGGCTGAATTAAAAAGTTGTAAAGAGATCTTTCACAAATTTGACAAAACAGAAAAAAGAATCATAAAACTCTAAGCTATGTCATTTGAAATTATCCAGTGACAAGAAAAAAAAAAGAAAGAAGACTGAAAAGCAGTTAATAAAATCCAAGGGACTTATGCAACATCATCCAGCAAAACAATATACACATTCGATAGGAACACAGAAAGGAAAAAAGACAGAGAAATGGGTAAAACTTTCTATCATATATGTATTTATTTGAAGACTGGGTATCGCTACATTGTGCAAACTGGGTTTGAAGTTGTAACCCTCCTGTTTCATACTCACAGAGTGCTAAGATTACAGGAACGTGGCACCACACCTGGCTAAAACTTGCTGAAAGCAAACAAGCAAGCAAGCAAGCAAGCAAGCAAGCAAGGAAAAGAGCAGCAAGCAGGCAGGCAGGCAGAAAGACAGATGGACAGAAAACAGACATATAGACTGAAAACTCCCCCAAATGAGGAAGATGTTGCATATTCGTGGCATTCAAAAAAACCCCAATAGTTTGAAATAACAGAGTTCCAGGTAAGGCATACGAATTGTCAAAAGACAATACAGGTGAAAGAACTTTGAAAGCAGCAAGAGAAAAAAAAATTTCCATATAGAAGGGGATCTACATAAGGTAATCAATAAATTTCTCAACAGAAACCTCAGAGGCTAGGAAAGAGAGGGATGATACATTCAAAGTGTTGGAAAACCAAACCAAACCAAACCAAACCAAACCAAACCAAACCAAACCAAACCCTGTCAGCCCAGAAAACTATAGAGCTTTTGCAAACGGAAAGGTGAATAACCAATGGAGGGAATTGGAAGGGATGGGCACAGAGGGTTATAGAAACAATTAAGCTATTACATCAATGAACAAACTCCCTATGATAAATATAATCATTCTGTACTGAATACATGTACTAATAAAAACGCTTAAAAACAAAAATAAAAATAAAAATGAAAAAGAGATAGAGCTTCTCGGCCAGAAACTCAGCGGGATAATCATCACTAAACGTACTTTACAAGAAATACTAAATGGAGTACTTCAAATTGAGAAGAATGGATGCTAAAACAACAACATAAAAACATATGAAAGTATGTCTCACTGATAAGGTAGCTATATAGGTAAGTGCAGACTAATATAATTCTGTAATGATGGTACATGAATCACCTTTAACTGTAATACAAATGTTAGAAGACAAACTACTAAAAATACATATAACCACAATAATTCGGTCATGGATACACGAGAAAAAATTATATTCTGACATCAGTGACAAGTGGATATATATATGTTTGTGTAATAAAAGTGTAGAGTTTTTTTTTCTATGAATGAAGTTAAGTTGTTATTAGCTTGAAACAACTTATTATAAGAAGTTTTAGATGAGTTGTGGTGTTATGGTTTGAGTCTAGATGTCACCCCAAAACCTCATGCAGTCAGGGAGGCAGACTTCTAGAGTTTGTGAATAACTCACAGTTCAATGCTGGGATTATGAATGTGAGTGCTACACCCAAGTGGGTGTGGCCTACATACAATATAAGGGACAGAAAGAGTCTTCTCTCCGTGCTCCTCCCCTTTTGTTCTTGTTACTTGTGCTGTTTTCTGCTGCCATGAACTGTTGCCCTCTGCCATGTGCTACTCTGCCTTGGACTGAAACCTCCACAACTGAGTTAAATAAACATTTCCTTCCTTAACTTGGGGTGTCCGGTATTTTGTCTCAGCAATGAGAAAAAAGTAACCAAGACACGTGGTAAGTAAAAGAAAAACTTAATGAATTAAAAAAACCAAAATAATCAAATATATTTCCACAATAAATCATTGAATTACAAGGAAGAGAGAAAGAGATGAAGAGAAGAACCAAAGAACTAAAAACAGACTGGAAACAATAAACAAGGTAGCAATGTTAAAGTATTGGGATATATAAGGGAAATACGTAATTCTTTACCTATCAAAAATTACATTAAATGCAAATGAATTAAATTTGTCAGTCACCATAGAGAGAATGGCAGAATGGATAAAAAATCAAATCTACAGCCTGGGGATTTAGCTCAGTGCTTAGCATGCACAAGGACCCGGATTCAGTTCCTAGTCAATGAAAATAAAACACAAACAAAAAAGCATGAAAAGATAACTGGTGCTGTTAAGTATGTAGAGAAGAAAAGAACACTTGCACATTTTTGGTGGGAATGTAAATGGTGTACCTACTATGGAAAACACTGTAGAATATTCTCAAAATACTAACAACAGATACGATCTAGCAATGCAACTACTCAGTATATATTCAAAGAAATTGAAATCAGAAACTCACAGAGATATCTATATGCCCGTGTTCAGTGAAATATCCTCAACTGCCAGAACTTGGAGGCAATTTAAATGGATAATGAAAATATGTACATATCATATGATTATTCAACCTTAAAAAAGAAGAAAATGTCGCTACTTGGGACAACACAGACGAATCTGGAGTATGGTCCATTCAGTGAAATGTCAGACACAGGAAAACTAGAACAAATCTGAATTACATGAGGCATTTAAAACTGTGAAACTAGTATCAGTTGAGCGTAGAATAGTGGTTTCCAGGGTCCATGGTAGCAATGGTGAACATTTTAGAACTTTCAAAGATACAAACCACCATTGCAGCATGTGTGCCACAGGTTCCCCACCACTGGTCTATGGGGTGAGGAAATGGAGTGCTACTTTTGAAAAGGTGATGTTGCAGTTAGTCCTAGAGATCTTCTGTACAGCATAGTACCTACAGTCAACAATATTATTTGCTAAGCAGGTAAAGCTTATATTAAGTTTTGCCATCCCCTTCTCAACAAAATAATAAATTAAGAGGGTTGGGATTTTTGGAAGTGATGCATAATTTTGTGGCACTGAATGTACTGAACTTTCATTGAGTATATACATATTTACAAACTTATTGAGCTAAATACATTAAAACATGCACCTTTTTTGTCAATCATATCTCAATGAAGTGGCTTAGCATATAATTACAGATATTTATTCTGAACCAATTAGAAGACATCATTTATTTTTACCCCTTATGAAAACTTGTTTGGTTCAACTTATTAAATTAACTTAAGTTTTTCAACCAAAAACTGAAGACAATAAGCACTATTTAATGGCAAGAAAAATAATCCATAAATAAAAATGCAATTTAGGCTTGATTTACAAATTACCAATAAATACACAAGGCTACATTACTTAAATTAGAGTTCAGTTCATCACTTGCACTAGTCACATTTCATGAGCTCCACAGACACACAAGCTAGCAGCTACTCTGTTGAACTATGCAGAATAAGTATTTTTATCACAGAAATTACCGTTGGATAGTACTGATCTTCTTGATAGCTCTTCCTGACTTAACTCAAATATACTACTTTTTTCTATTAACGAGATCCATCTACTATAAGAAATTTAAAGTTTATTCATTTGCCAGAACTGAACGTAGAGATGTGCAGCTCTCTCCCCAACCCAAACTGATTGGACTTTTTCTTAGGTGCCTAGTTAACCCTAAATCATCTACATGCTAACACGCAATTGGATCACTGCTGTTATAATTTAAACTTCTCCCAAAAGGCAGGACCTTGGAAGCTGAGCTGACAGAGAGGTTCTACCTGAATAAAACTGCCCTGGTTGCCACAGAGGGAAGGAAAGGGCAGTGTTAACTTTCTTGTACTCCAGTGGGCTGACTGTGGTGTTGTAAGCTTCTGCATTAGACCCACTGAAGAGGGACTCTCACTGTCCTTCCTTGAAGAGCTTGACTCTGCAGTGGTTCACTCTCCCCTCCCTGCTGGTCAGTCTTTCTTTTCTCCTTTTCCCTTTTGACCTGTTGGCAAACATTCGATGTGCTTGTGTAGGTATCTGATTGTTGAGGTATTTGATAAGGTGAGAGGAGTCAGCTAAACAAGAAGCTGAAGAGGTGGTATTATTCCAAAACTGCTATTCCTTTTCGTCTTCTGTGGGGAGCCACATTCTCACGGCCGATCCTCTGTTATCTCATATATGGTGCCTGTGCTCAGCCAAGAGCATGATCCCCGGGAAAGG